>SMGT01015198.1:1866-65089 GCA_004794575.1 Lanistes nyassanus | reverse complement strand
TAGACACGAGCACGGTGATTCTTTGTAAATATTTTGTAGATATTTGATGTTGTCGAGCCAGTTAGTGTTTTGAAATATATGCTGAATAACAGTTCGCTGCAGTTGAGTGTTTTACGAGGGTGGGGGCTCTTGAGCTAGTAGTGTTTTGCCTGTGAGAGACTGAGCGAGCGTGTCGAAGTATGAGAATCTTTTCCCTCGGAAGATTGCTCTAGTTGTTCACATTATTTCACAGCATCGTCACCCTTTGGTTTAGAAACCACTGACCTAAGGCAGTAAAGGTTTTGGTGACGATTGCTAAACTAAATCTACATTTACAAGATCGCCATAACCAGTTTGTTCAATAATTCTCAAAAGTCGAAGTCCAATAAGATAAGGTACCCGCCCGCCGTGACAGTTACCTCAAGAACAATCCGAAAATTCAGACTCCTTCAATTCAAAACTCAAACGTCGAACTCTAATTCTCCCTGCTCTCCACTACTACAATTTCCACATCCTGGTATTCACACCAGCAGAACAGAGAAAATACGCCGATTACGTAACTAGGCAAATGACGGATCACTAAAGCATAACTCGCGGAAACCCATTGTCGCACCTTGATGGTACATAGAGAGGAAAAGCTGGTGTTAATTGGCAGTACATCAAGGTGAACATTTAGCATTTAAACTAAAGTACAGATCTTCGCAAGCATTGTTGAGGGTTTTTGTGATCCGTCATTTGCCAGCAGCAGTCCCAGCTAGCGGGTGAAAGTGTCACGCGTAGCACATTTTGTGTTTGTTACGCGCACAAAAGTATGGATTTAAATAAGCCAAGAATATATCAGTGCGACATGGTCGGACTTGTTTCGCCTTTATACTCTGGTGCACTCCATGCTCCCGCTGGCCTTGCCACGAGCTTAAGGTCGCCTCTTGCTCGCGCCTCTGCTAGTCGGCTTTCCACTTTCTCCTCACCCCTGCCTGGAACTCCTAAGTTTTCCTTACTTGGTACCTAGCTTCGAGCTACACCTCCATCGTAATCATCATGAATCCTTTTCTTAGTGGAATGCCATCCCGTACTTACATATTAAATCTCTCGTTACACATTGCTTTCAAGTTACGGTTTTCAATATGACAAACATGGCGCCCACTCAATTACACCCTAACAATCAAGTTCTCTATACTTTCACATCTCACCAAAGAATAGGTAAATTCAAATAACGAGCCGCATTATCAAGCGAAATTCCCTTACAATACTGTCATGACGTTTTCATCGTACATAGAATCACATCATTTAAAAAAATACACAAATTAGCAGAAAGAAAAACAAGTGACTGCCGCTTGGAGGATAAGCCCAAATTAAATGTAAAACAAGGGAACTGTACCAAGCTAGAAAGGGACAAAGACGAAGACAATCTACATGTTTCGGGGCACTACCCCTTCATCAGGACGACACACAAACGACGAAAAAACGAAAAGGAAAAAGACTTATCTGACAAATTAACAGAAGTTTCTAGAATGCGTATATCAGGATTTTACTCAGTAATTTAACACATACATAAAATATATTAACAAAAACTCCTGCTGATAGACAATACCTTCAGTTCAGCGATTGAAGGAGCAGGTAACATCAAACACACTGTGAGTACGTCCCACCACGTTCCCCAACATCAGTCAATTTCTTTAGACTTTTCTCTTCAGCTCTGAGTTCACAACTAAACTTTGTTCCTTAACTCCTCTCTCAATTTCCTAATGCGTGAGCGAGCTCACCCCTTTCCCGCTGTGCAATTCTGCTACCTGACCGTCGACTAGTATGGGAGACTGATCTTATCAAAATTCATCTCCACTTGTCACTTGTCACGTGACAGATTGCACTTTTCCTTTCCCCATGCCCAATGCAATTTACGCCATGACTTCGTCAGCTTATTGGTTGCACCCTTGCCTTCCTATCATACAAAGTTGTAAGCACTTCTATTATAGAATATTAAAAAATTAAGAAATAACACTCTACCGAGATTCAAACCACAAACATTCAAACTGGTTCAAATGACTTATACTGTAGCAAGCTTAATATGAGTTTTAGGGGACAAAAACAAATTTCTTGTCTTTGCTGATTCTCGTCTTAAATCAGATCAAACGGGAGCATGCCGGTAGAGAACTCACAATGAAGCCGTGAATCTCGTGTAACCAGTTTTGCCGATAGAATTTGTGGAGTTATTTACAACCGCACAGATCGACATATCCACCCGTCGTCGAAATGGGTTATCAAAAAACAGGCTGATCAGACGAAAAGATAAGTCATGACATAAAACAATGTGACAACACCTTACAAGCCATGCACGCATGTTAAACCCAGGCTTTTAAAGGTCTTTTTTATGTCCATTCATTTCCGACTATCTTCTTTTCTGCTCTTCGTTATGATATGAGATTTGGAACCACCACACAACACGCAATATAGTCGATATTTTAACAGTGAAATGCCACATATTTCTGATCTTACCTGTTAAAAGTTTCTATCAGGTGATAAAATCTTTCATCCCGATATTACATTTACAGACAGCTAAGGGTTAAATCGTCCTTTAACCCACATTCGACACAAGGTAATAATAACCCAGGAGGGTGGGGGGTGACCAGACAGTTTACTTCCAACGCAGTCAAAAAGACACAAATACTCGGACAAACAGTCTTGTCACCTTTGTACACTTACTTTTATTAGTCTGCTTTGGTGCTGTTTTCGACGACCTGAGGCGTGTCTTCTCAGTAAGATTCTCCGCTATACAAAACATAAAATTGTTGGTCGTAAAAAAATACAAAAAGCTTTCAGAACACACACAAGGTTATATCTATCTAAATATTTGACGAATAATAAACACATATCAGCTTAAGGCCCTACCCTGTAAACATGAAGAATCTGGATCAGATGTGGATAAGTGTCTAAACAGCGGTTGGTTAGGCAAAATGATTTATTAATGTATTTAGAACAAAAGGATACAGAAAAAAACACAGCGAATTAAATCGGAGTGCATTCGACGAGTTACCACATTATTTACAGACGCCTTTGATGAGTACACATTGGATACACATTGACGAGTTACATATTGGTACAGACACACGTGATGAGTTACACATTTTGATGAGTTACACACATTTGAAAAGTTACACGTTATTGCTAGCTACTGGTGGGGGAACAAGGAGCGCCTGTTCTTAAAGAAAAAGTATTGTTGCGGTTAATAGAATTAGTATTTGTTTTTCAATTACAAATAATAATATAAATGAACCTTATTTTCATTGTTTAAATTTAAACATCATGTAATGTGTTTAAATATTTAGTCTTCTAGTACTCTATGTACAATTTATCTGATTTTTCATGCACACTTGAGTGTGTAACTTCAGGTATTAAAAAAATAAATCAGTAAAATCAATTAATAGTACTTTCATTGTATTGCTGAGAGTTAAGCTTTCCATTGATATCTTATTTTTAGATATTGGTGAAGATCTTAGAAGTTACGAACCTTTAACGCTCACAAACTCAGATTACTGGACACAATTTCCCTTAAGATCCTTATGTGACACAATTAAATCAAAGAAAAATTCATAACTCCTTTAATGTTTGGCCTATTTTAATAACTGTTTTGTCATTTTGCTTGTATTTTTAAGCTCTTTACAATGATATACATTACTTTTGAAAAAATTGATTTTTTTACACGTACCTACACATACCTGCCATTGTAAAAACAAGCAGTAGTTGTCATGTATGACAGAAATATATTCTCAGTAGGATATCGACAGAATATGTTTAGATTTTTGGTAAGTAATTTTTGTTGGGGGGAGACGCTGAGCAGACTGGTTCTAATATAGCCCCTTATAGACGTAGACTGGCTTCTCTTATAATGCCTCCTGGTCTTGTATTACACCGGATGGACTGGATCAGCGTTGGTTCAATTCTTCGCTGTGCGAAAATCGTTTAAGATCATAGGAGGACAACCATTCGGATTATAATCTTGATTAGCATTTTCGTTATAACACCACAGATTATCTTGATCTGCATGGACAAATCGTTGCAACGTCGGAAGAGGTATATTATCCTAGTAATCCATCTGATTTGGATCTACTTGTACAGATGAGATCAGATGCGAGATCGCTGAGTTTTTTATGCGGATCTTGTTAACGCCAGATGGGGACGGGCCTAGCTACTAAAAGATTCAGATGAGTATGACATGCAACCTGTTTTCTTGCCTATTTTGAAAGTGTTCTCGGAAGAAACATTTTTCTGGAAACGATCTGCTTCAAATTTCTCACGCGTCTGTTATGAGTATTATTTACAACACGGAATCTCTCCATCTCCACACGTCCACGCCCTCACAAAATACACAGGCAAACACGCACATGTATGACTTACCTTTGACAGCTTTGAGCACCTGAGCCAGCTGGCGCCCACACGCTCGACAATCCAGAAGACGGCTCACGCCGCCGTGGTCCCGTGCCGAATGAACACAGAGCCGTATCACAGGGGGGCCATCGCAAGGAAGAGGAGTGGGGCTGTCGCTGTAGGCTGTGATTATATTACGATGGTGTGCGAGCGCCCCCTGCACTTCTCGAGTGATAGCCGGAGGGCATCTCAGAGACACACTCAGTTTCATTTCCGCCATCCAAGCAGGCACGTTATAGTTGTGGTGCATGCCGGCCGACCACAGACACAGGTGACTCACACGAGCACGCAGCCTTTCACACAGATCTCGCGTGATGTCACTGTTGGGACACAGCAGTAATCAAGCTGGGCTGCTACTAGAGCCGCCATCACAGCAACGGTTATTCTACAGAAACAGCCGTGCCTTTGATGAATTAACTGTTGCTAAAAGGAGGGAAAGGAATCTTTCAGGAGCAGAAATCCTGTTGTGCTGAGGCTCAAATCAACAAACTATGCCATTTTAATAAAGGTATCGTGTGCTATCAGCTAGGCGATATTTGACCACTGAAGCAGTGAAGCTCAGTTAAGCACTCTAGGACTGGGAGGTCATTAGCTTTGTCTCGCTTACATTATTGCCGTTCTCTTCTGTCTGGTCTCTCTGAGAAAACTGTAAGGACAAAAAGCCACGTTAAGATATACCGTATGCAGGTGTTGTGATCCGTTTAACTTTCACCGGCTGCCTGTCGCTAGTCTGGTGAAGGCTTTTGTCAGCATTTTATATGGCTTTCTCTTATTTGACTGTTTTTATATTTCCTTCTAGGACCTCGTAAGAACTTCATTATTTTCAGTTATTTCAACATACAGTAGACACCATCAGGACCAGCGGTATTCAAAATGTTTTGGAATGATTGAAAAAAAATCTTTCGGGTTAAACACACGTATAAGGCTTTAAAATATTGCCTTAAATGGATCGATTTTCAATAATAATAATAAGAAGAAAATTAAGCTGCTTTATTTTTTTGTGCTTGTGTGCGTGTGGCCAGATAATAAGATAACAAGTCAGTATCATGAGCCCCACTTCCACCGCCAGCATTTCGGCATAGCCACACCGCACTACGCTGTCACTAACACTAAGCTGTCACCAGTAACCAGCACCACGCTGTCACCATTAACAACACCATGCTGTCAACATAACGTTGACCACACCAAAAACACTACGCGGTCACCATCACCAATAACATGCTGTCATCACCTATAACACGTTGTCTTCACCACATTACTAAGCTGTAACCACAGCCACATACGCTATCAGAACTGGCAATACTAGGTCCAAACAAAATCTGTTTCCATAGCCAGCGTAGATAAGGCATGTAGACGATAGTCACGAAGTTTTTTTTCACAGAAAGCAAAAAGATTTTACTCGCATACACGCATTCTAGCTCGATATCACGGATTGCTAATTTTAAAATATTACATTCAGATAGCAATAACAAATCCACGTATATAAACACGATAAGCATCAATACAGAGAAGAGGCTGGAGGAGGGAACAGGAAAAGGAGGAGGTGGATCAAGTATATTATATACATGTTGGATCTAGTCTATTATACACATGCTGGATTTAGTCTATTATACACATGTTGGATCTAGTCTATTATAACCCTGTTCCAGTTAATACGTTTGTATAAATTTTTCATATGAAGACCACTGTTTAGCGAATTCATAGTAGTAGTTCACTGTTATCTGCGTTCATTTTTGTGGGCTGTACATACCTTTACTCTACTGTCATACTCTAAAATTTTAATTTCCAATATTTTCTCTTTTTTGATATTTTCTCTTTTAGATACTTGCATAATTCATTGTTTTTGCTCTGATTCATCAGATGAATGTTAAGAAAAGTTTAATCATATATCGTAATTAAGCTGCGGGGATAATGATTAAATTATAGATCTAAGTCTCTCACGGGGAAAGGGTGCGTATTCCTCGCTAACGTCTTAAATGACTGTTTATTTGAATTAAGTAATCCTTATATCCTTTAAATACGTTTCATTTCCAGAAATTTAAACTTTTTCCCTCTTGATCGGTGGTTAAAGATAAGATGATAAAACTGATCTGGTCGGTACCTTGGGAGGATGTCCGCATTAATAAAATGGCTAGAGAAATTGAATCTGATGTAAGGAAATAATCAAGTTTACTTTGCTTACGCTGTCTTCTCCTGTGCCAAGTGTATCTTTTGGGTCTGAGAATTTAATTCAAGCCAGATATACACAAGGTTTAAATTTGTCATCATAGTATCAACCTGCTCCTGTGGTTCAACATTATCCTTGTAATGATAAAAGTCCAGCTGGAAATCAAACGCTAGATTTCAAGCACCTCGTATTACGGTATTTTCAATTCCCATTTCTACAATGGGTTTTTTTTCAAATTGTTGATAGAACTTTGAGTCATCCCGATCTGAGTCATATATATTAGGAAGTAATTTTCTTTCTCTAACATTTTAATAATAGTAAAGATATGGTTACTTTTGTGTTAAAGCAACATGAAGCAAGAAGGCAAAGTCACTTTCATACTGAGTACGCATATATTGCAAACAGCAGAGTGAAGTTGTTGTCAGTGATAAGTCAAATTCTGCCCCACTTCATCTCACCCTGTTTCATTTAAGCGTGGCAACACATAACTATTTGAATCTCTTTTACTTTGGTGCACACTTCAGCGTTTTCTCCCCGTGGTGACACACCACAACCACATCTTGACGTACGTGGTGTCACACCACAAAATAGCCAACACTGTGGCGACACAGTACACACCACAACCAAATATTGGAAATCACCATCAAACTTCGAAAACTGAGATAAAGGTTTCCACACTTTTTACGTCCCATGGACGGACCCTATCTAGCCTGGCCTTCAGCGCAGCTTTCATAAGAAAAAGGTGAAGAGTATATGCCCCCAACAAGACTACCCATTCCCCTGCTATCAGTAATTGTCGACACCACCCTGGGGTGGTCACCCTCTGCCCTGGTCAACTGGAACGTAACGCGTGACGCGGCGCTAATTTATTCTGTCCAGGTGTCAGGGGAGACAAGTCCATCAAACAAGATACGGTGGACAGCTCCTCTCCGCTGTGCCTGTCTCGCTTAAGCCTCCATCCACTGACCACACGCATAGAGCCACACACTGACTAAACCCCATACATTATACACACACACGCACTCTCTCTCTCTCTCGATTCCCAAATTGCAAAGAAATCCGTTATGTAATTAGATCTTTATCGATAGGAGAATTCCCCCCCCCCATTTACCTCTTCGGCTGCTTGCATATAGGCAAAGGATAAAACCATGCCATTTTATAGCCTCTCTTGGGACCCCGCATTAAGACATTTAGTCTCAAAATCGGTGCTAGAGACGTCATTTGCTCCGCCACTAAAAGATTAGTTAATACTCTATATCATTAGAGTTTGTTAATACTCTATATCATTTGCTGATTTTAACTATGCTCTACTCAAGACAGCAGAATGTATGGTAAAGAAAAATATAGCTAGATGGCAGCCAAACGTTAGAAACACACTCAATAAATGGTTTGAACACGAATGCCTGAGCCAGAAGCACACAGCTAGAAAAGCCCTGAGGAAGTAAAAGAAAAAGAGCGACAAATTTAGACGAGCATAGACGAGGAAAGAAGTCCCTCTTGCGACACAAGAAAAAATGCTTAAAAGAAAGAAACCATAAATTAACCATTGCTGCAAATGACTCTCAGGCCTTCTGGGAACTTACAAGGAAATTGAGAAATAAGCCCCACCTGTAATATCAGAAAGGAAGAATGGTTCACCCATTTAAAGTTTTAATGAAAGTTGTCCAACAATAGGTCTACCAGAAATAACTCACCCAGAGGAGTTCTGCGTAGAAAACCCAGTAAACGATACTCTGAACTTAGACCCGTTAAACTCAGATATTATAGAAGTACAAGTTAGGAATACCGTTTATCACTGCAGAATGGGGGTTTGCTTATTTTGCCTCATATTACTTCTACATGTGGGGTTGCCGGGATCACTAATAACTTTGAATTTGACATTAAAAGTAAATTAAGAAAAATTAAACAAGGCGCACAGTGATTCAAACTCAACTTACTTCCAGTGAACTTCATCTATAATCACACAAAGTGTTCCCTCCGTTGTCATGGTGGCCAAGCGTTCCACTAGACTGTGGACCGCTGCGTCTTGTTCCTGGTCGGTAGCCAGCTTTGTCAGCTGGCAGTAGTGTGCGTGTACACGCGAGGCTGCCGATGGGTTCATTTTGCTCAACTGCTGCTCGATGTTACATGTAGCCGCCATGCTTTCTAGCATCAGACTAACCACATGCACCTTCAGAATGAAATGATTCCCAGTCAATGTCAGCAAACAAACTGCAGTGAACTGTTGATACAGCTGTCACTGTGTCCCGTATTCCCAGCATTGCAACCATTCTACAATGAGGGTAACATAGACGTGCACCTACCACATGATGGCAAGGCTAACATATACCAGCCACATGACAATTACTATTGACCTATACCAGCCACATGACAGTACTATCATAGACATATACCAGCCACATAATACTATCATAGACATATACCAGCCACATGACAACAGGCTAGTATAATAATATACCAGTCACATGCAGACAAACTAGCACATCAACAAGCATCCATCACACGACGAGGCTAGCACAGACATACGATACCTTCTGTCCTTGCAGCAGCCAGCCAGAAGCCCGCAGTACTAGCATTAGCGTCTTGCCTGTCCCGGGTGGGCCGTTAAGGTACAAGCACTGAGGGGCTTCCTGCAGGACGTTTACCTGTTTGGGATGGAGCACTACCCGTGCAAATCTCTCTCCTGTTTCAGACACTCCGTGCTGTAGAGTTGGAAGCGCCAGACGGGACGGGGAGGGACAGAAAACTTTTACCATCGTAGCTGGACCACAAAACCTGGGGTAAATATTGTAACGATAGACGATCGGCATTACAGACTATAGGTGGCCGGGCAGGGAGTCCGATATTCCTGCGCACTTGTGCCACGCATGCGCAGACCACCTATTATCCTATTTCATCACTACAGTGAAGTATAAAACTCTTGATCAAAACACACAGGCACACACAATTTTGACACAGTACACTAAAGATAACGGGGACCTCGGGCACGTCCGTCCACAAGGTCACAGCACTAGCATTTTTTTCCCCTTCAGAAATTAGCGAGGCAAATTTGGAGAGGACGGAGATAAAAAAATATATGCGGGAAAATCTTCACAGTACTAATTCATTTAGCAACCTCAAAATCTTTTAGCTGATCAGCCCGGAAGTGACAACTTCTGGACCTCCTGACAGTGGTAGTTACCTGCCCACCAGGTTGATGTACAGATCGTCAGTCATGGCAGGGTCGTTGTCATGCAGAAGCCGCTCCCACCATTGCTGCAATTGTCGCATCACATCGTGGGAGACACACCAGGAGTTGGAGCGCTCAGACAAGCTGTCGGCGAACAGACAGACCTCGGCGGGGTCTGCGTTAGGCGGCAGACACAGAGTTTCGCCCAGGGCCTGATACGGACAGAATGACAGTCATCATCAGACTCCCAGTTCGTATGTATACATGCATGTGGTTTGATGTACACTTTTTCTGTATAAAGCTGAATATATGATAACGAAATAAACAGCTTTTGTGAACTGCCTGTAAATATAGCATCCGTTAACTAGCTAGGTACACATTTGACACTGTGCGCTAGCTTACATATTCTGTGGCAATGTGCGAGGCTGTCAAGGCGACAAGTGACACAATTGCAATATAATGACAGAAGTCATTTAAAATCAGTGTTCTAACCGTCATAACATGGGGGTATGTACGCAGCACTCTCTGAAGCGTTGCCTTGGTGACGTTGGGCATCATAAGTACTTTTCTGACAGCTGGCGCAGGTGACTTGTCGGACACAAGGTACTGCAGAACATCTTCTGCTTTGTTCAGCTGTATCATGGCCGTGCCGATTCTTTTGATTATAGCTCTGTCCATGTCTGGGTCTACATTCAAACCTACGGACTTCACCTCTCCAACCACAATCCCAAAACGGCGGTGTATTATTAGCATGTCGAAATCACCGCGGTGTCTCTTCTCGTGGGTAAGATCAGACGGCTTTCGCAAGTGGGCCACTGCCGAGGCGTAGCAAGCCTCCCCCAGGTAGTCTCTGAACTGAAGATGAGAGAGAACAAACATGACCTCTCGACGGGCCTTGGCCAGCTCCTGCAGACAGTGCAGGATGTGCTGGTGAGCCTCATCGTCTCTGACGTCACTGGCCAGGAGACTAGAGCCTGCCTTGGGCGGCAGAGTGGATTTGGGCGTCTCTGGTATGGCTACCGGCTGTTCCGACAAGCGGGTGATGTTGTAGTGCGTTTTGTGCATGAACACCGAGGGCACGAAGTGAAAACTGCTCAGCATTTTGGGATACATTTCTCGCACACGCTCTTCTAAGAACGCTTCTATATTTTCTGGTGGTTCTGGATTGTGCAGACCAGCTTCTGCATTCTGCAAGTACAAAAAAAAAGACTGTATGCAAGTTAGGGTTTATCGTATCGTCAGCTGGGGCTGATAAATACATACTTATAGCTCACTGAACGCATTTGTTTAGTAAGCATTTGTTTACAAGTGAAATGACTTGGTTAAAAGGATATCAGCAGTTTTTTCTCTTCCTGAGTTTTACTGAGTAATGGCATGCAGAAAACATGTCTCTGTGACATTAGATATAAATAATAAACAAACATCTTCAAGCAAGGCACTTTGACATCATCTGCAGATGCAGTCGAAATGAAAGAAATAGTCGACATGTATACAATTTGCAAACTAAATCTGAACTTTACACTTTGCAGTGTTTGGTTGGCTTTGTCTGAGACACTTAAACCTACAGGTATTCCATGAGCGAGGCTGGTCAGTCGGTCGGCGCTAAATCGATGTGGAAGGGGGGGGGGCAAAGATTGACATATATTTTTGAGATGGTGTAGCTCGCTAGATATTTGAAACGGCAGCTACAGCTGAATAGCTGGTAACTTTCTATGTATGGTCACGTAATATGTAGCCCATCCCTGTATGGTTACATCTCCTTTGAAAACATAAATTCTGGTGTCTTGACTTAACAGTGTCTGTTTGACACTAATCCGACATTATTTGGGATTTTTTTATTTAAGCAGAAAATCGTCTCTATGTAAGTAAAAAAATATTTTGTAGCTGTGGTCATGCTATCTTTAACCCCACAGTTATTCTGCCTTTAAACTTGTCTCACATCTTTATTTGCTCTGGAATGTGTAAACTGTGTATCTACTTTTCTGCGTGTCAGCCACTTGTACTAATACCGCAGTGCACACACACACACACATCGTAAAGTTCATAAATCACACATGAGGCAGGTTTGAGGGTGCCGAGTCGCTTGATCAGAGACGCCTCCAGAAACTTTTTGAGACCCGTTAGTGTGATTCTAACTGACCGCTGGCATTTTCGTGTGAAACCGATTGTGTCCAAAACTGTTAAAATGGTCTGCAACTGGTGTGTTCCGTGAAACGCTCATCCAGAGTGCGATAGGTCTCGCCACAGTACAGTTCTGATCACAATGAACAAATACACAAGGTTAGTGGATGCACAAGTAATGATGACATTATTGTAAAAGTGTTTCACTAGGGGCCTTTGAAGGTAGTGGTAGTGGAGTCCAGGAAAGGACAAGTTTTGCATCCAGATCTGCGGCACGGTTAAAGGCAACTAGATATGGGGGGGGGGCATCTGACAGACGAAGGATGGATAAGGGATAGAATACTGGAAGTTGTTTCTGGCCCGGTCAGTTTTATCAGCAGCCCGCAAGGGAAGGTCGGCTAGACTTTTTGTTCTAAACCACCTTCTGTTTAATTAAAACTATTATCTGTAATGTGTGCACGGCCAGTTCTTGCCAAGGTCAATCTGTGGAACGTTTAATAAAACAAAAAAAACTACAAATAATAATTCGGTCCGCCAGAATTTGATTAGCATATATCTAATATGCTAATCAAATTCTTTCGAGAAGTGTCACTGCAAAAAAAACGACAAAAAAGCATTAAACTCACTGCTTCTGACAGTCGAAATCATCTTTCTGACCATGTTCATCCCCCCTTCCCCAAACCATGATGGACCGGACACCAATTGTTCACGCTCCCTCAGTGGCATCGTGGTGGTACTCACCCTGTCGCCTCCAGATGCGGATTCTGCCATTGTGAAACGATCTGGCAAAGCGGGACTCATCCGTTAGAGAGAACTCTGGCCCACTGCTGATGTGTCCAAGTGTTTGATTTGCACACACTGGCGTCTTTGGTGCACATGTTTGGCTGCCTCCTGTAGTGTGAACGAACGCGCCAGCTGTGATTTCCACGCACACTGATGGTCACTACTGCAGCACGAAACACAATGAATCCCGAAGTGTACGGGATGTTGAAATTTTGCAAATTACACACCTCCGTGACCTGCCTGCCGAAGTGCAGCTGCTCTTTCAATTCTTGTGAAGGGGGAAAATATATATATATATAGAGAGAGAGAAATAGACAAAATATACGCTAATTTAAAAAAAGACTTGGAACAATTGCAGTACAATCATCAAAAGATCATTTTCATTTCTAGATAAAGACACATTCTTGTAGCTATACGAAACCATGCTTAAACCAGGTCTTGAACAGGGCAATAATGGTGCCCATATTTACAAACACAATAAGTAACCTCGGAAAAGCTCCAAAGGGATGCTAGAGGATCAAAACGCATAAAATATTAAATAAAGTTGATAATAATGACATTTCTACATTATTTACTTTCTCTCATTTTGATAAGACGCTTCACTCTAATTATTTGTATTTCCGATAGTAACAAGGTTGCACCGCTCCGGGATAAATTACCTTGTCGTCTGAAAGCACTCAGAATAGAAAAACTTTCGAAACCATCAGTATTACATTTAGGCACAACTGTAGGTTTGAAATGTCTTTCTCAAGATATTACACAACATTATAAGGCACAACTGGAAGTTTGAAATGTCTTTCTCAAGATATTACACAACATTATAAGGCACAATGTGAAAGATAACTCCAACAAAGATACTGGCAGCGCTCACACATAGCCGTATGCAGACGCCTGTGCCGAAGGGAGCTTACCTCTTTTTTAGAGGATCTGCCAAGTTCCTTTCTTTCGGCCTTCTCTTTGCTACGGCGAACTTAGAATTAAGCTATTCGCTCCTGGGACGACCGAATAACTTAATTATTATCGAATAACGAGGGGGGAAAATAAACTATTCGGTTTTCGTGAAAGCAACATTCAAGGAACTTATTCCTGTCATGGCGGCTATTGTGGAATAAGTAAGGCATTCAGGGTTCTTGCATACGGGGCCTGAGTCGAACCAGCAGCATCCAAACGCTAGTCCAGCAGAGCTATCCAGACCCTTATGCTAGTCCAGCAGAGCTATCCAGACCCTTTTGCACACTCAGTCCTTCCGATGATCCTCTGGGGATATCTTGGACACGTGAAAATATAAAACTGTGATGTTTTTTTAAAAGTGTCGTGGCATTTATTGTTACAACTTCTTCCATTCTATTCGAGATTTTATTTTCAATCTTTTCCGCAAGTACCTTGACTGACGCCGCGACTGCCTGTCTGCACTTTCAACTTTCTCTGTTCATCCTCTTTTATGATACTTTTCCATCCACCTGATTCTAGCTACGGACGGACGATCTGTCTCCCGACCTGTGGTGGGTCAGTGTGTGTGTTTAACATTAGAGTGTCTATGTGCCCCGTCCGCGCGAAGTGTGCACGAATCTCGCGTGTTATAAATCTACATTTATTATCTCAAGCGCCCCAAGCTGGGAGACGTCGGTGAAACAAAGGCAAAAGATATGTGAGAGGTATAACACTTTACAACAGCTGCCGTTCAGTCTTGTTTATACAGTGAACCTGTTACCGCAATATTTATGTACGGCACTGCCTCCCTCTAAGTTACCGCTACAATCTCGTTAGGGTGTCAATACCTACTGGCATAGCCATTTTAACTGAGCTTATTACGGCTTCTGTCAGCTTGTTAGTTTTGGCATCTACATCATCTTCGTTTTGCCATATATCACCTATTTCAGTTTCTGCGTACTGATCCCAGTTGGTACGTTCGGTATGTAGTCTGGCTGGTTTATCTTGTGGATTGACTGGTTTTGCTTCTAGCATGGGAATTAAAATTGGGAAGTGGTCGCTACCTAGTGTCTCATCAGCATTTACTTCCCAGTCTAAGCTGCCAGCTAGGGTTAGGGTGCATAATGTTGTCTGTTGTTGACATTGTCTGAATTGCCCTGACAAAAGATGTGGGTGGGTTCCCCATTATTTAGTAACACTAAGTTTGTACTGTCTAAAGCCTCTTTAAGACTTTTCACTTTTAAGTCTTAGTTATGACTCGGCTGGGGCGCAAACTACCAAAATTCCGTCTGGGAAGCAGACGCTTTAACTAATAGACAGCCGAGGCGGTCACAAGTGCCACAGGGTAAACCAGCCAGCTCGCGTGTACCTTGATAGCGACCTGCAAACTAGAACATGCACGGATTACTCACCTCATGAAAATCCTTTCCTCCAGTCTCAGAGCAGACACCTTTGCTTTGCAATCTCACTAAGAAGCTTCAGTTCATGTTTTCTCACAAAGATAGCTTTCATGTTACGTCAGATAGTTTATTGCTCCCAGGTTTCCATCTACAAAGCTCGCATTGCACACCCGCATAGTGTGCAGCGACGTCATAGAAGGAAGTATTGCTGCTTTGGTTGATAACATGCAACGTAGACGTGCTACACTTGCAGCCGTCCCTGATAAAGGCACTTCAGTTGCACAGGTCACTGATAACGGGTCTTTCTCTAAAGGTGACAGGTGGATTTAACAGTGACAGGTAGATGTAACAATGACAGGTAGATGTAACAGTGACAGGTTGATGTAACTAGAAAGACACCACGTCATGGCCGGTATTGAAGTGACAAAAAGCGGGCGGGGTGCTGAAAGTAGCTGCTTTGAGTTAAACTATTGTTCATCAAAATCTAAACTGTCAGGGTTTAGCGAAGACAGAAACTCAACATTAAATGTTGCCATTTTGTCGAGATGATTAACAGAAATTAACTTCGCGTTTATAAGAGCTATAAGTGCTCTGATACACACCTAAAAAGGCAGAATTCCCTTTTGCACTAATTGTGAGCGATAGTACAAAGTTTAATCCCAACAAGGTACTGGCAGCGCTAGACACACCCGTATGCTGACGTATGCAACCAAGGTAGCCTACCGTACCCAAACACGTAGCAAAGAGAGCGTCGAAAGTAAGGAACATGGCAGATCTTCAAAAAAAATCTGCCATCCCTTTCTCTTAAACGACCCTAGTCTTCACACAGCTAACCCCCGGTGTACCACGTGTGCATACAGCGAATCCCTAATTTATATCGTCAGCTCGCTCACTAAGCGTATGTTGACGACTGGGATCCGACTGGTATACCTTTTTTTAGGTATGAACTCTTATCCTTGTAGTGTATAATGTTTGTTCAATGAGGCTGGGGCCCTCAAGTTCACAGGCCACTTTACGCCATGACAAATAAGACAGGAGCGATGGCAGCTTATCAGATTACAGGTTGCTGGCCAGGGTGTTGGCTTAGGTAATAGTCTGCCGACTAGATTACTAACGGGAAGAGCAGAACCCACATGTTTATGTGCGTATTTACGTGTGTCTCTGTACGCCCTTAGATTTTTTTTAAAAAATTTCTTTGATAGTAATAAGCGCAGCTTGCTCTTTTGCACGTTATCGGGCTAAGAGAGTGACATTGCTACGCGTGAAGTGCTACTTTCTAGTCCGCGCTCAGCCTATGTATAACACACACACACACTGGGGCACGCATCCAGAGTACAGAGCAGTCCTACAATCAGACAGGACAGCACAACAGGAAAGACCAGCGCGCCTAGTGAGTCATGTTGTCTCCCCTGAGCTTGCCCTACCAGCTGTGCTTACAGAGGGAGACTCGACTGATAGTTTGCGAAAAGCCACCACGCCATTAGCTTTGTATCTATGAGTGCCTAAGTCACCAGGGAGATGAGTGACCAGTGCCTAAGTGACCAGTACTTTAATTAATTAATTGCCACCTTGACCATTTTTGTGATGTCATAGAGTGTGATGTTTTCATATTGAATCTCTTCATTACTGCCTGGATCAATCTTAAATTGAACCAAGTCTAAAGTATTAAGTCTTTGGCCTCAAAATCCTATTAGACGAAAAAGCTTTAAATAATGTGCTCACCAAAAGGATAAGCCTGAACTTAATCGCACCGTGGTATAAGCATTTCTATTTCCTTTTGCAGTAAAAGAAACAGTGAGATTTGTTCGTAACCGCGGAACTCAGAAAATGTTTCATCACACACTACTTTCAATTCAATTGTCATTCACCAAAACCTGACAAGGAAACGTTCCAGAAAGACAATTATTTTAATATATGGATTTTCTGACAAAGTCTTATTTGGAGCAGACACCTTAGGCAAAAGGCAAAAGATAGAAACCGTGCATGTAGGTGCATTGTTGTCTTCAGTTGTATTAAAATAAATGTTCCTATAGCAGAGAAAAGCGAATCTAAGTGCTTTGGATATTAGTAATATGAGAATATCGAGAGAAAAAATTTAAAGAGATATTTCCAAAGAATTCGTTCCTTCGATCACGAGAGATCGTATCAGCTGTGTTTCAAAGTCGCCTGATTATGTAGCGCGATAACTAAACAAAATGAAGTGCAGGGGCCAGTATATTGCTTTGACACAAAAGATATGCAGTACATGATCAATCTACGTATACCTTTGTAATACAACATATAAGAAATGTGGGGTACTTTGACACCGCATGCCTTCGTTTTAACGAAAAAATGCGTGTGTATTCTGTGCGAACTATAATCTTCAATACTTTTGAAGCCTCTAAAGTGACTTTATTTGGGGCGAAATAAAATCACATTCCACGACCCTGACATAATAAAACGCTTGACTTTTCTGTCCCCAGGTGACACATACTACCTGTGATTATACCCGAAAAAGCCCAAATACAAAGCCAGAACACTCGCACGGGAAAGTTCATTTTGGAGTAAAGGTCCTGTCCTCGGTTGAGCTCTACCCTACGGCGACTCAGTGTTGCAATTACAGACGGTCCTTGGCAACTCTGTAAAGGCATTATTTCATCGAGTCCGCATCATCGAGACAATTTTGTCTGTGCCAAAAGGTTAACTCACTTTTGTGACTCGGCAATTTCGCTCCTTTTCTATATTTGAACCATATTGTAAGTGAGCGGTAGAAATGAACAGGGTTTGCAGTTGACAGCTTGCAGTCTTAAACCTGCATCTACAGTCTTGAGTCTCGAAATTTGACTCCGCCCCTTAACTGTCATAATTTAAAGTGAGAACTACCGCGTTCGATGGATCCGTTCTCTGCAATCCAGTATCATGAGCCAGGCCCAGTGCAGTGTTATAGTGACATCTGCCACTTTCATGCAGCCTGTCTTGTTCTTGTCCCACAACTGTACGAAGATATTGTAACATTAATAGTTATAATAATAGAACTGGGAAAAGTTCAAAAGCAAAAGACTTGCACAGATGAGAAAAGGCTGTCCGGGTTAAATTTGCATTGAATGCACAGACTTGTGAGAAAAAAAGACACATGTTTGATGGCGTCACGAGAATACTAGTGAGACATCCTGCTTCTGGCGTGACTTAGTCCTCTCAAGGTCATTAGCTTTCAAGAAGTCAGAATGTACGTGAGTCTTTTATCCATGACTATACGATTTGCTTTTAGTCTGATTTTGCGAATTGCAGGATCACAATCCATGTGCACAAAAACATTTCAATGTATCAAATATCTGCAGGTCCTTGTCCTCCTAAAGGTCTTGTTTTTCACTTAGGGGTTCAGCGACAATGCGCTTGTGAATGAGAATAAACAGGGGAACATAGGTGACGAAGTCCAGGAAATCTACAGTGCCTCGTCCTTCGCGGTTAAATTTCTGCAGAACCTGCAATCAGCCATCAAAATCAAACGTATGTCAAGTTTTCTATGCGCCTATGTAAGAAAGTATTTACGCATTCATGCCGGTGCCCAGTATTCAGACCTACTTGTGTACGATGTACAGTGCCTGCAGATGTAAATTATTTTGCTATTAAAGTACCATACTTAAAATATGTGGCAAGCGTCCCTACATTCCTGAAAATATAACTCACCAAACGTATGTGTTCTGGAGTGAGTCCCCCTGCAGTCAATTCCACAGCTAGATTAGCAGGGTTAGCTCCCCCTCTAGGCAAGTACTGGTCATCCTCCAGAAACTGGAACAGCTCCTGTCACCACAAGACCACAGGAAGACATATTACTACAGAAAACATCGATATAGTTTTCTCTCACTTCCTGTTTTCTTTACATGGTGCAATTAGTGCAAGTTTTGTGTTCAGGATCCATATTTCATATACACTACGGGCATGAAGAACTGAGAACTGTCGAAACTCGAGATTAATCCCGACAGCAAATGAGCACGGAAAAGTGTGCCCGACAGCACTGCATCGGGTTCCACGCATGGCTTAAGCCTGTAAGACAGGAATAAGTTCACTGGGAAATCTCTGCAAGAGAAGGAAGAGGTGGAAGAAGAAGAAAGGAAAGGGGGAGGGAGAAGTGTAACCAGTAAGAGAAAGGTATTTCAATCCTGTTCTGTTTCTGACCACTTCACATGACAAGTAAGCTACGATCAGCACACTGCCAGAGCAAGCGGCAGACAGTGTGGATGTGTGTCGTGACATTCTTTGTCAACTTATAGCAGCCAGCACCGTGTAACTGCAATTTTTACATGATGACACCTACTCACATTTGTGGTTCGACAGGCGAGAAAGGCGAATTGTTACATTCCTTTTCCCATGTTGCCTGAAGGCTTTTTATAAAAGTCTCCAATCTCACCCACTCCCAGCTGCACCACACTTGCTGAGCTGTGATATCAACACGGCATAATTCCACTTAAAGGGGTGAGCCTAAACAATTGTGTAAATAAGACTGTGCCATTATTTAACAAAACGTCATATCCCATACTAAGTTACCTACTTTACATTTCTCCATTTTGATGTCCAGAGCGTTGTAATCATCGTTGTTTATCATTTTCCGTATCACTGGACTGGAAAAAAATGACAGAATTGTGGCAAATCAGATCTAAAACAAGCACAAGGCGGCATAATCAAGATCACATTAAATACTAACCCTGGTCAAACGACAACCCCAACAAAGTACTGGCAGCGCTAGACACAACCGTATGCTGACGTATGCAATCAAGGGAGCCTATCGTACCCATACACGTAGCAAAGAGAGAGTCGAAAGTAAGGAACGTGGCAGATCTTCAAAAAAGATCTGCCATCCCTTTCTTTTTTAAACGACCCTAGTCTTCACACGGCTAGCCCCTGGTGTACCACGTGTGCATACAGCGAATCCCTAATTTATATCGTCAGCTCGCTCACTAAGCGTAAACTAACAATTGGGATTCGACACAAACACAACATAGGACAATTACATGGAATCCTCAGGGTGCACAATATAATCAAACAAGACTCTCTCTTTGCTACGTGTATGGGTACGATAGGCTCCCTTGATTGCTTACGTCAGCATACGGTTGTGTCTAGCCCTGCCAGTACTTTGTTGGGGTTGTCGTTTGACGATTTTATAGCGCTCTGTCCTCATTTGTTCTTGTTTGATTATATTGTGCACCCTGAGGATTCGACATTTTCCTTGTCGATTTCTCTTCTATACGCCGCCTCCACCCTGAACTCCAAGCCCGACATTCACTCACCTTTGGTTTAGGCACAGACAAGTACATATCTATTCTTGGAACCCTGAGCAATTAAACAGTCTTTGGGATATGGCTGGTTGCGTGCGTATGCATGTGTATGTATACAAGGTGTTCCTGAGCGTAATTAAAGCGATCCGTTTCTGTGTCGTTTCCGTCAGTGTAGAACTGCACACGTGTACTGAGTAGAACTTGCTCTTACTCCAGTTGCGTCACTTTCTCAGATAGGGCGGCGACGACGCAGAAAAGGCGAAAGTTGAGAGTCGATCTAGATGGCAAATTTAGCACCTGGGGAGAAAAGCACGAAAAGAAATAGCAAGGCATGATGACCTTTCATAAGCCTCCCTATTGTCCAACTGCAAGATTGTACGAACCATGCCATCTTTAG
Source organism: Lanistes nyassanus (assembly GCA_004794575.1). Lineage (NCBI taxonomy): Eukaryota > Metazoa > Mollusca > Gastropoda > Architaenioglossa > Ampullariidae > Lanistes > Lanistes nyassanus. The sequence goes on along the minus strand of SMGT01015198.1, from coordinate 44,469 downwards.
CTCCCTCAAGCGCTCCATGCGATCAGCCTAGCACGTAATTAGTGTCCGTTTTGCCACTGCCACTGCAACTGCCTCCGCCACCGCCCGATCAGAGTTTAAGAATGAGGCCTATAGGTACCCAAGTCATTTGCACTTACCTTACACTACTTTAACAAATCTCTTACATTAAATTGTTAATGTTTTTTGACTTTTTTTCTTTCCGTCTATAGCTGTGAGCAAAACGAGAAGAATTTTGAGATGAATGTTTACAAACCATAATTACCCTACGTATGTGATAAATATTAACAAGTTAAGGATTAAGAAAATCTCACATTATATAGGAAAAGGAATTCTTTGTCTGTGAGAAGTTTACTGTTGATCTGCTGTAGTGCATCCTCGACTTCTTCAAGGTTCATTTCGAAGTCCTGCAGAACAGAAACACAGAGGAGGGGTACATTGGTATTCTCAGACGTCTTTTTTTAAATATCAACACTTCCCTTAGGTTTGTAACATCCAGTGTTAAAACAGTGCAGATGCGTATAAACATTATATACAAACTAATTAAACTGTTTATACTCAGTTCAGTTTATAATGTTTATTTGATGTCATATTCTAATGAGACATTAAACAGGAAAAATGGATAACCATTACCATCTGCAGCCTTATAGAAAGGAAACAATTTTATCAAAACTTTATCAGGTCTTCCGCTCAAACATAGATTTTTACAACCGATTTCCTTTATAATGTTTAGTTCTTGTCTTATTCTAATGAGACATTAAACAGGAAAAATGACGGATAACCATTTCCATCTGCAACCAAGTGAGAGAGAGAGAGTTCGTCAAAACTGGATCAGGTCTTCTGCGCAGACATAGATTTTTACAACCATCTGTCTCATAAGAAATTTCACCTCCAGGAGGATTTTTCTCGAGCACCATGAGCCCTTTGAGTTATTTTTGGTATCCACTGGCAACAAGCAATCAGAGTCTAGTACTTGTCGCGCCCTCGTCCAGACACCAGAACTTGGAGGTTAGGGTATAGCGTCTGCTTTTCGCGATTAGTACTAGGAGCTAATGTTTACGTACAGTGTTTCGTGTTCACTGAGTTATTACTTAAGTTAAACAAATGGGACACGAGGGGTTCTTTTATCTCAAAGGAATTGAAACTGGTCAAAATGCTGACAATCATTCCAACGAAAGTGAAAAAATAGAGCCAATTATAAAATAACTTTTATAGCACCCTTACGATGAAGGAAGGAAAAGAACCTGTATAGCATCAAAACTGAAACACAACAAATTAATCAAAGCCATGAACTTTTCGAAAAATGGCCACGTGCAGAAGTTTTTGTGTCAAGCGCTAGCACCACGTAAAAGCTCTAATTCACTGGAGCTAATCAAATGACGAGCTCTGTTTAGGATGTCTAAAAAGCGGAGCCAATCAAATGACGAGCTATATTTCGCAGGTCTTTCCGGGGGCGGGGGAGGGAGAGAGAGGGGGATGTTTCGGGAGCAGGGGGGGTAGGGTAAGGGTAAGGGGTGGGGGCTAGTGGTAGGGGTTAGGGGAGGGGTAGGGTGGGGTGTTGTTCTGCGCTTTTACGTGGTGCCCACCCACCTGCCCTGTTTATGAATGGAATATTCAATTACACCCAGGTACAAAAAATTTGGAATTTCTGTAACAGCAACATTAAATTTATTTTCTTTTACATTTGTTTGGAAGTCTGTTTTCAAATTATTATCATCAAGAATTGATATATCTCTTCTCCCAGAAGCATTAACTGACGTAAGATTACAATTTTTTTTTTTTTGGTTATTGAGAAAATGGTTGCTTGTGCCATCTTTAAATTTCTTGACGCCTCGGGATCAGGACCAAGTTCTAGGTTTATGTATGTTATTTTTTCACAATGCAGAAATTTAAATTATATATTAAGGGAGATTTTCTATCTTTACACAAGGAATGGGTGCGTTAAAAATTATTGAATAGTAGTTTAGGGAACCTTTGCTGTTCCTTTATGATGTTCTACAATAATGTGTGTGTAGCAAACCTTACCAGAATCATATTGTCTTAGTATTAAAGGGCAGGCACTTTTACATATTTTTGTATATGTTATTTAACAAATGTGATTTGGACATCAGTATCATTGTGTGTACTCGGTGATCTATCATAGACTCCCACTCCTTCATTTGCCCCTCCCCCTCTCTCTTCTGACATCTCGATCCCTACTTCATGCATGTGTAAGTGTTTGGTAACTGCTGTATTAAGAATCCTAATATTAAAATGAATAATTAAAAAAGAAAACTCGTTACTCATGTGGATGAACTGCACTTACGGGATCTGGGTACAAGTGGTTGTATAACTCGCTCTGTTGCCGTCTGAAATCTCCAGGTCTATAGTTGGCACTCTGTCGCACGAAGTAGTGGTTCATACAGAACGCATCAATCAACAACTTCTCACCTAAAGGAATACGCAAAATGAACCGCAGATGAAATAAAAGCCTCTTAGGTTGTCTGACTTTTCGTCTTAACATGTGTTGTTTCAGCTCAAACGAGGCGAGAAGTTTGGCAACAAGTAAGGTGCTTGATAAGAAGATTATAATATTATAAAAACTCCATGCTTCCTAAAAATTGTTTCTTATATGCATGCATCGAATGAGAAGCTGCGTGCTTATTGTGACAAAGGTTGTTGGCAAAACCCCCGATAAGTCACATTTATGGACGTGATATTAAATGTGTCAATAAATGTACAATTCAATATCATAAATAAATTTAACGAATGCTTTTTTATTGAGAAAAATTTCCTAGCAAGCGCCGCTTTCATGGTTGTGTCAAAGAGTTTCGCTGTATATTACGACTACTGCAACACCACCACCATATCAGGTCATCTCGATGCGGTTTCGTTCTCAAAGTGTGACAATGTGTCGAATGGGTCATGAGTGTGACTTGACAATCTATTTTTGTTTATTGCACCTTCCACCGCAGATCATCGAACCTCTCGATCTGGTTTTGGTTTCCAGGTATGCTCGGTATTTGTGGTAAAAGTGGAATCCTCGAATCTGGTTGCGGAGGGCCAGATTAGGGTTTGCTGGTATTCGTTGTTAGTTATCATTATGGGACAAGGTGTCGAGCAATAGTGTCATTCTGCCCTGTTCCCCTTTCCTCTCCGCCTTCAGTTTCATATGTCTACCATGATATGCTTCTTGTGTGTTCCTGCTGGTGGAGAGGAACTATTACAGTAACACAACGCACTTTTGTTGGGATTAAAGAGGTTTTAACTGTTTCGGGTTGTTTTAAATTGAGGTTTAGTTTTGGGTGGGGCTTTAACGAAACAGACTGTATTATAAATATTAATTATGAAGGAAATTTAAATGAAATAAGTAAATTTGGTTGATGAATCAACTTAGGCGTTGTTCAATGACTGCTACTGTTAAGACACTATATTGCCATTAACGTATCTTTTAGTACATTTACGAGACCCAGTGTAAACATTTAAAAAATAAATTTAATCTTTTACTTGTATTTTTGTTGACTGGCAAGCAAATTAAAATTAGCAAGTTAAATGTGCAAGCCTTCTCGATTAGAAATTAGCTGATTGGGAAAAGTGCCATTGAAACAGACCCTAGGTTGAATGCAGCCTAATTTAGACAAGCTTTCCACATCAGGAAACGATCGAGTTTGTATACACTTTAATGAACAGACTTCACAACACTTTTTGTTTTAAATATTTCAAGCATCTATATATAGTGTAAAAATGTATACTTACAACTACTGACGATTTCAATGCAAGATGTTATAATTTCGATGTTAAAATTAATTTTGAGAACCATACTGTAAATGTGAGATATGATTCGACAAAGCTATTTATCAGATTAAAGAGCTTCTAAATTTCGGCGGTCATTATATATACATTATCTATACCTTCTATGAGAAGAATTTCAACTAAACTTTCCAAATGTAACAACAAATACAAATGCATCGCTGTGACTTCATTAATGGAATGAAGACTTTGATTTTATTTATCTTATTGTTTTGAAACTTTGTCTCTACACTATATATATATATAACGAATTCTACCACTGGACCATTTTTCTCTCTCCTACGTATATAACGAATTCTATCGCGGGACCGTTTCTCATATATAACAAATCACTGGATTACTCTTTTCGTGGAAGGATTTTGAAGATGGCCCGTTTAGAATTTGACAAACTTTCTTCGGTACAGACTCAATCCATTTCAAGTCCAAAAAAACATTTTCCGCATAAACCTTGAGCTGTCTCTTTACGTAAAGGACACATGATTTGATCTCACTTGCTAATTGCTCCACTCGTCGCTGAACGCGCATGATCTTCTCCCGCACTCCTTCGATCTCCAGTTCCGTTTGACGCATTACTGGATCACGGGTCGCCTGAAATAATGCCACCAGCAGGCGTGTGACGTACGTGATAGCAATGCCAGTATGGGGTCTTTCGGAGAATTATGCATGCATGTGACCCTTAACTTTTGGAGGTGAGCGAACTTCCGGCCTTGCCAGCCGACCCTCTTTTGTATGTAACGCAGCTGCACTGTCAGCCCTTGCTACTAAGAAATATCGTCGAATCTGTTGGGTACCTCAGTGTACTGTAATAAGTTACAAGTGCCCAACTTTGTCCTGAAAAATTTAAGATGTGGCTCGTGAAAATTCCCAGAGAATAAGCATCCCTTTTTTTAAAAGATGAGCAGCGCTATCAACACTGACTTCGAGAGTTTGCTGTGCTATGAGATCAAAATGCAGTCATTTTATTTGTATTTACTTCCATTGCCATATCCATCTCGTAATCAGAATAATATAATTATATTTTTCTTAAAATTTGGTGAAAACAAACGCATTGTCATTGCTGCGTTTGAGGTAATGCTGAAATTCAATTCCAGCGCTTGTGATTAGATATCATTTATCAAGTAATAACAGTGAAATTTATCAGCAAATTCAGGAAAATAAAAAATTACGATCTGCTACAATTTGCTAGTTCATTGCCTTTCCCTCGTCTAACTTGCTATTGAGCGGCAAACAATTTTAATGGCACACATCTACCAGTCTGCAGTGTAAAGCACCTATTCTAGTAACTGCCAAAATTTTATACAGTAAAACAGCATTATGAAATAGAAAGGAAAATAAAAATAGACATGTATTTTTCGTCCTGCCTTAAATTAAAAAAAGAGCTGTTGGACGGCAACCATCGTTGTAAGGATTTGGTGTGACTGTATAAACGTCAAATACTGCATGATGTATGAAAAACATTTATGAGTAGGTTATTTGAGCAGTAAACGAGACAGAATAGAATTAGCAAAATAATTATTTTGTAATGCGCCAAACCAAACTACCAAGTTTGCTCGCAGCGCTCGCACGCATTCACACAATGTGACGGACAATAGATGGATAAGACACACATAGTTACCTCCCCTCCCAAATGCACCAGCAGAAGAACACACATCCACATTCCACATACGCCGACACATAAAGAATCGTGTACGTGCAGTGTGCGCACAGGTGCTAGGCACTAGCTAGGAGTCACCTATTTAAAATTTCAATTTTCGAAATGAGCAAAGCACTGAAGACGTTTATAGTACGTTGTATAGTCCCTAAATTCAGCCATACCGGCCTAAATCAAAATTCTTCCCTGTCAAATTCAGCCGCCTCGTTTTTACCGTGTAATAACTTCTCCGTTTTTATACTGTTACATATAAATTTGTATGATAGTCAAAAAAATTAATTTAATAGTGTACTTTTATGCAAAACAACTTTGCTATCATTAACGTTTCTGCACTGCTACACAGATCTATCAACGAACGAGACATTGGTCGACTTATCACGTTAAATATATATTTCTCGGGGAAATATTTGTATCCACGATCACGTTTTTTTTTTTTTTTGGTGTCCAGATCCTCCGCTGTGCGCTTCAACATCTTCAAAAGAAATATGTGGTACACACTGCAGATTTCGGGAGCAATTTTGCAACACTATGGTGCTTCGGCCATAGCGAAGTGCCTTTAGAGCGGAAGTTCTGACACCTCCAGATTTTGCCGCGCATGTGCTTCGCGCATCTAATTACGAAAAACCCCTTAGGAAGACAGCAATAACGTCTTACCCATGTGCGTGACGTACACGACAGGAATGAAAACACAGGCAAACGCACAAGGTTCACGAAAGCAGGTAATAGGATAAGACCACTTCTTGTCACCATATTTAGCACCAAACGCTAGGATGTTTAGTTAGACCGGGATATTTATTTATTTTTATTTATTTATTTGGTACAGGATAGGCTGATCGAGAGGAAGCGCATGCAATGTAACTATTAAATAAGGGTAATATATTAATGTGCTTTAATATCAATTAAACATCGACATCACAACACCACACTTCTAGGCATTAGTACTACCAACACATCTGCGGCACTACATCACCAAATTGCTTACCATTGCAAGTCACTGCAAGCAGTAACAAGCAGAGACACCACTCACCGTTAATAACATGCTATCGTTAAGGCGACTGATGATCAGGTCATCAGAGACAACGCTTTCCTTGAGATCGACAGCTGCTACCGCTTCGTTCGTTCTGGACTGTGATAGGAGTGGAATCATGGACTGGCAGGGGACAGCATTTGCAGGAACATCACACAGAGAAAGGGAACTGCTGTACGTCACAACGTTTGCATAGTTAAATGAACGTCTATTGTGACGAGTATGTCACCGGGCTCTAACTAAGTTGGATTCTGTGGCGGTGGCCCAGTCTAAAACCCCCTTAAAATATTCCCGCCATCTTCTAGATGGTCCTCGACCAAGGTGAGCAGTTGGCCTGCTTTGTCTTTCACTGGTCGAGTAGGGTTGCATTTCTTCCCAGTCATAAGTCTGGTTGTTTCATTGAGTGTCTAGAAGTCTCCCTTGCCATCTGCTGCTTCTGCTTCTTAGCAACTTCGTTAAAGAAAGCTCTTTTGTCCTATCACGGCTGTTTCTTCACCTCCCTGCCTTTTCACTATATTTGTTGCCATGCGATCAATCAATAAATAATTCAATGAATCAATCAATGAATCAATGAATGGCCTTGAGAAAGATAAGGATCAATTACCTTCACTTTGTGAGATTTCTTTCGAATTTTCGAGGTGTAGTCTGTTCCTGCTACTTGAGGAAACAGCCCTCTTGCTCTACTCGCCAGTTGTTTGATTCTTTTCCCTGATCATGAAATTTCAGTTACAAACAAAAATTATCGTAACAAGTGTTTGTGGTGTCGCAAGTTGACACTCGTTCTCTGCTTGTGAAATATCATCTATTACACAAATGGATACATCACGGAAATATCATCTGTTACACACATAAATACCTTACGGAAATATCGTCTGTTACACACATAAATACCTCAGGGAAATATCATCTATTACACACATAAATACCTCAGGGAAATATCATCTATTACACACATGGACACATTACAGAAATATCATCTATTACACGCATAAATACGTCACAGAAATATCATCTATTACACATGAATACATCATAGAATTATAACTTAAACACCCAGTACGCCATATCAAATGTGCCTGTGGTTCCTATTACTATATGGGGCGCTAAGAGGGAAATGGCTATAATGCAGATTGTGTATAAAGAATTTCATTCTATAACTAAAGAATTCATTCTATAACTAAAGCATTAGTTCTATCATTATAGAATTCATTCTATAATTATAGAATTAAGGTGGAGGCAACCTGCGGAAAGAACGACAGGGAATACGTTAGAGAGTAAGTGTGGGTGTGTGAGTTTGCCCCCGGGAACGTGCTGTTACCCAACTGATGTTCGCTTGTATTGTTAAGTGGCCGGTCAAAGTGAATGCGACAGCATGAAATTAAAGGTCTAGGCGCTCGTCACTCTGATGTGCTTGCAGTGAAAGGGCAGCTCGACTGCCACATATCTTTTGTGTTGTTCCCGAAGTCTGTACGTCTGAAAGTGTGTGGTGGTACATGTGAACTCAGGGATGGAGAGAGTGCTGAATTAATTCTTTAGTCAAAGAATTTATTTATAGTTATAGAATTCATTCTATAGTTATAGAATTCATTCTATAGTTATAGAATTCATTCTATTATAGTTATCGAATTCATTCTTTCAGCGACAGGTTGTCGATAGTTCTTTGTCTGGATTGATCGCAAAGGCACATCGTCTGTATTGCCTTAGGGGATCATCCTTGTAGTCCAGTGGAACCGTACGATTATTTGGTGTATATATGATTGTGGAGCACACTTCTTTATTTTGCACTGTAATAAATTTATCTTTGTTACTGTTCACGCCAGGTGTTGTCATTCGTTGTGTAGTAGTCGGGGAAAGGCTAGTGGGTGGGGGCTGAGCCATTAGACAAGCGGTAGCTGATTGTTTAGTAGCTGATTGTTTAGTATTTGTGTTGACCTGGTGTGACGTGTTCCCACTAGCGAAAGTGTGGCTGGTCGAGTGTGCGGGTCTTGCGTGAGTGACCCGACGCGCGATCAGTGTCCCGCAGCTAAGTGACGGACGATTGTGCGTGTGGCTGTGTTCGCCGGACAACCGGCGGCCCTGATTATTAAAGGCAGTGAGCGAGGTCAGTGCGCGTGCCATGAAGGCTTGCACCTCTCCCCCTCCTTTACATTAGAGGTTGGGTTTCCCCAGCACTCTCTCCATCCCTGAGTTCACCACATGTACCACTACACACTTTCAGACGTACCGACTTCGGGAACAACACAAAAGATATGTTGCAGTTGAGCTGCCCTTTCACTGCAAGCACATCAGAGTGACGAGCGCCTAGACCTTTAGTTTCACGCTGTCGCATACTAGCCGTTTCGCTAGGCTAGGCAGGCAGCTGAACTGCACAGCGGGGGAGGGGTGAGCTCGCTCACGCATTAGGAAACAGAGAGGAGCATGCGAAAAAGTTAGTGGTAAACTCAGAGACTGAGAAAGACGTTAGATGCTGACACGGTGCAACGTGGTGGAACGTGCTCCCCGTTTGTTTGATGTTACCTGCTCCTTCAATCACTGAACTGAAGGTATTGTGTATCAGTAATAGGCAGGACTTTTTATATGTTGTATGTGTTAAACCACTGGATACAATCACAGTATAGGCGATCTAAAAATCTCTGTTCAATTGTATATTCTTTTTACGATGTACTTACGATGTTCTGTTGTACGATAGGATTGTATGAAAATGCCGTTCGATAACGGGGCTCGTTAGTGGAATTTACGTTTGCCGCCGCCTCCGAAGCGGACGCCTTAACCACTAGACCACCGAGGCGGTCTAAGCCAGGTAGGCGTAAACTTTGTGTATTTCATGGAGACGACGGAGCGTGTCGAGTGTACGTCACTGAGATGCGAAATCGAGAAGAAAGAATTGACTGTTGCGAACTTGTATAACTTGTAACGTCAGAACTGGTAGCTTGTGATTCTTGGGTGCCTTGCCCATGAGATTGAGGGTTAGGCTAGGGAGATAAGGGTGGCATATTCATGAGATTCGTCTAGTGCTATGTAAAAGTTTTATCATTGAAAAGATAGCAGGCAACGTTGTCTAGTCTTTCCTTATGGCTGGCTCTTGAGTGGGTTTTGTGTCTTTAAAAATGATCCTTTCTTTGCCCAGTTACGTGATTGGCGTAATTTCACTGTTCTGATGATGTGAATACCAGGGCGTTGAATTGTGATACTGGGGAGCAGTGAGAACTGGAGTTTGAAGTTTAAGTTTTGAGTTTGAAGTTTGAAAGTGAATTCTCCGATTGTTTTGATATTGTAGGGAAATAGTAAAAGTACAAAGTTAACGTCTAATATTCTGGGGTAGTAATAAATAGTGGTGGGTCCTATTTATATTACCCAGTGTTGAGTTTTGTTTGAATGACAGGAATGTGAAAGAACACGAGCGCGTGCCCCCCTCCCCCACTGGGTCGTCTGACGTGGACGGGGGTGGGGGTCGTGACAAGCTGGTTAAATACCAGCCCATTATGTCTTCTCTTCCATCCTTTAAAGAATCTGTACACTCTGCACTTACTGCTCTCTGAGTGAAATAGTATTTTCCAAAACATCTGCAGCTGGGCACAAGAAAGTGTACATAAAATTATCTAAACATAAACTGGCAGACAAACATGGCTGTGGAATCGCCTAGCAGTTTTTCAAGCTTCATACATACATCATGTTGTTTGTCATATTGTTATTTCAAATACACATCATGTGGTTTGTCATATTGTAATTTGTGCTAGAATATTATACCATTAAGAATATAAATCTCAACATTTATATATCTATTGTGAAATCTGGGTCCTTTGATTTGTATCTCTTCAGGCTCCTTACAAAAATAATTGGAACTGTTCCATCGAAAATACTCTGTTGCACCCGTTTCTAAATACGTTCGGCAGCTTTCTTAGCAGCCAAAGATCAAGGGGACTTTGCGAGACTTTGCACATATATACACTCATCCAACTATCTTACCACGTAAATGTATGAGCCTGCCTGAGATTCACATCCATAATTCACAACAACAGGAACACTCTGGAAGGAAAAATGGAAATTCCGGCACTAGTGAAAACCCCAAATGTGATGGGAGTAAAAGACAAAAATATGACTTCCGTATGGTACCCTAAAATCAATTATTACTTTCTGTACTATATTCTTATATCAATAATAGACTACCTTCTAGATCCTCAAGCTGCGAGCCCAGTGAGTACAGACGTTGCTGCAAGCAGTCCAGTGTATAACAAAGTTTCTCTAGTTTCTGCTCTGGCACAGAGAGCCCCTGAAAATGACATCAGTCCAAAAGGCAGCAAACTTTCGACAATAGTTATTCTTAAACAGGGTCTAACACAACATTCACTAGTGGGAAAACAACGTATTTTGAAGTAAACTCATTTCCTTCCTTGATATAATACAGTATACCCTCCCTTATAAGACCTTACCATATACGACCCCTCCAGCATAGGACCCAAACATTTCTCACGGAGACCATTTTACTATAAAAACGACCTCCCATTTACGACTCCCTCCTTAACCCGACCAACGACACGAAAGTGGCCGGTTTCGCATAGTATACGACTTTCCCTTGTTGAGCGGAAAAAGGTTAGAAGACTTCTTTTTGCAAAGATGTTCACTGAGAAGCGCTAAATGTCGATCCCAAATCCCATGAGGAGCCCAAAAGAACTATTTTAAGTCTAGAAAAGACATTGAAAGTGCTCCTAGCAAAGAAGCAATCAAGGGAAGTCGGCAATAAATATTGCATTGGACATCCATTTACTACTTTACGCCTAACGGACTGAAGGAATTGACGATTTTGTACAATTTGTTGTGTCTTTTCGGCATTTCACCGAAGGACAAATAGATTATATCACAGATTTTGCTGTAGTTCATTACCGAAAGTCTTATTTCATATTCTATGTTTAAGCGTTTGTTTCGGCCGATTCACCAGACAGTCAATGCCTGAAATGTTTAATCCAATATAGACTGTGCGAGTTGCAAGGGGTAGGTAGCGAGTACAGAGCTGCGTCACACTAACATGTGATCTCAGTAACTGAGATTCGAAAAAAAATATTTTAACCTGTAGTTCAAGGGTAAATAAAAAAAATTTCAAAACACGTTGCAGTTGACTCATCACCGTACCTTTGCCTACATGTATTAACGGTTCAGTGCAACTAATCCTCCCTTATAAGACCCCTCCATTATAAGACCTGATTTGGGCTGTTATTTCAAAGTCGTATATTGGAGGCTTTACTGTATATAACAATATGCATAATAAGCAGTATATTAGATGTAAGGTATTTAGTGGATAGACGCAGGACACATAAGCATAGCATATTCTATATTGGACAGAGCTGGGAATTGACCTGAAATGCACTCAAACAGACTGCCTAGTGTGGACATGCATGACAGACACACTACTTTGAGCTACTCGCACTCAGTCACAAAAGTACATTGACAGCATAACCCAAACTGTAGCAGTCAGGAGGGCCCAGCTGCCCATGGGAACCTGACCCTTAGTCCTTAGTTTAGGGAGTATAAAGAGGCTGGCACGACCAGGGAGGCTTGCTCGTTTCGCATTCTGGCTCTTTTCGCAATCTGGTTTTTTCGCTTTTGGCTTCTGTTAGACTTTTGAAAGATGGATTGGCCGGAGTTACAAAATTGGAGAAAGATATGGAGACAGTAGCACTGGGTGTCTCGAATAAAAAGTACTGAATTACAAAGTATTTGTGGACTTCTGTATTTGTGGTGCGCGTGAAACCGCCCACGGAAACAATACTTCATGGTGCCGCTCGACATAATATTACATGTATATAATTTTGCAACATATGGGGCTGATCGGCACAAAGGCTTGCAGTACGCTATTTACGATGGATGGTAAACAAGATGCACTGCTACCTGCTTCTTGGACTCTTTTACGCGGCATAAAAACGTCCTTATTGAACATACACTATTCTCATATGGACCGTTCGCACGCTGTGACGATTTCGTCTTTATATTTTGATTTACGTCTTTACAGAAGTCAATAAATCAACGTGTTCACCGCTGAGCCAACGCACCTTCTCCCTACTCAGCTCTCCTGCTTTCCTCTACACATTTATGCAACTTTGTGTCGCTTTCTGTTTTGTTTAGGACAGTACTGTTCTTAATAATAAAGACAACTCTCTGAAATCCGAAAGTAGCAAGTATGTGGAGTAGCTGAAGAGCAAAGAGTAACCATTCGTAACTCACCACTTTGGGTGACAGAATGCCTCTGTCGATGAATGACAGCTCATGCGGAATCTGTTTTCCACCTTTGTTGGGACTATCGTTGTTCTTGCTGTCATCTCTTTCCATATTTCCTGGTTTGTGGAAGACACTACTGACTTCTGTGGGCGGGGGCCTGGAGTACCGTGGCTGTTGGTTGGTTACCGCAGTTTGGAAGACAACCTCGTAGAGAGGTACGCGGTCAGGGCTGTTATATATATATATATTATACATAGAGAGAAAATCAGTACACCTAGGTAATCCACACGTATGTCGTGCGGTGGTGAGGTAAACCTAGAGGGTCCTGGGACCAAACCGGCGGACAAGACAAGCAAGAGGTAATAGTAAGGAGACGCACGCGATGCTCACTTGATAATACAGTATTTGGCTAGCCAGTCCAGTGGATCTTGCATCTCTTGCACATCGTTTGCAGTCACATGGGCCTGGGCAGGTCGAGTCTTCAACTTCTGCAGTGGAACCTTGAATCTGTGCATGTTAACGTGAGGCATGATACTGAAGTATTCACCATCCTACATTAGTTACATATTTAATATGTTTCATCGGTATTTAAAGGTATATAAATAACTAGTGGTCCTGTTTCCAACGTTCACGAAAGGCCCCTTTTACAAGGAATGGTGAAAGCACAGAAAGGCACAGAGGGTGAGAACCGCAGAAGCAAAGAGGAAACAATCACAGAAAAAGAGGTCGATACAGAAAAAGTAAGATAAAAGAGTGTTCACCTCCCTGTTTTTAAACCTTCATCGTCGTCGTCGTCCCCATCATCGTTGTCGCTATCATCATTGTCATCATTCGTCGTTGTCGTGCACCCGATACACACACTTGCTGAAGCCTCAGTGGGGTACAGCCTACGGCTGCTAGCAGGGGTCCGTTTGGAGCGGCAGAGGCCATGCAGCAGATGCGCCGCAAACGCTCTGACGCCTGCCCTTCTCTGACCGCTGTTTGTGAATATTCTGAATAGTGTCACAGCAATCGCTTTCTAACCTACTCCCCCCCACCCATCTCCTAACCCCAAAACCGGAACAAAGTTTTTAAAATGTGAGCCAAAAACAAGCAAAAAAATGGAGAAAAGCCAAAGAAAGATGCGAAAATCAAACACCGTATTTTCAGTGGTTGATCCAACGCTCTAACCATGCGGCTAGGGACAACATCGGCAAGTTGTGTTCATTCTAACCATAAGAAACTGCACTGTGACGTCTCGGGGTGTTATGGTTAGAATGAACAGAAGCCGCCGAAGTGCTCTGTAGCTGGATGGTTAGAGCGTTAATTTTAGGAACTAAGGTGTTCGAAACTCGATTGCAACATTTTGCTTACTTTGTTCGGTGTGGGAGGGGTTGGGCTGGGGGTAGAGTAGAAAGTGATTGCTTTGGCTCCAGTCGACCCCTGCTAGCAGCCGTAGGCTGTATCCCTCTGAGGCTTCAGAAAATGTGTGTATCGGGTGCATCATTGTCGTCGTCGTCGTCGGCGTCGGCGTCGTCAATCATCATCATTGTCATCATCAAGAAGAACTCACTGTCTTCTCGTCATGGGAGGAGGTCGCCTTTTTCTGGCCACTTCGTGGACATTGTTGTGGGGGGCCTGCACCATGAACTTGAGTTTCTTCTGTCTCTTCTCTGCCTGATTGCGATTGGGATATTTGAAATATGCCCTCTGATCACATTTTGACAGAAAAAGCGACTAGACTGCTAACACCAATGTGGTTTACTTTCATCACTTTGTGTTTGCTAGATATGTCTACCAGCACGACCCCTCCATCCACTCCCCACTTTTGTTGCTCCCTTGTTTCTGTATAATCGATTTTAATTTCCCGTATCTAGAAGTCCCTCAGATAGGTTGTACCTTCTTCCTTATCGATTGTGACTTTCTGTACCTCTCACCCTCTTAAGTAACTCCAACCCTACCTTTTCCACTTCCTGCCATTCCGGTAATGCCGGAACTTTCGGTAACGAAACTTCCGCCGCCATACAGATCTGTGGGGGCGCAGGCAGGGCTGGAGGCAGCGGTGAAAATGCTAAGATTTCTGGTGTCGGCTCACGTGTAAGAAGTGGTGGTGGTGGTGATGGTGATGGTGTTGGTTGTGGTGGTAGCGGCGGGGAGGCCGGGTGTGACTTGGCCTGTGCAAAGATGACAGACTTAACAAAGCTTGCACAATAACATACAATTTTACTGCTTTCTGTACATTTACGTCACATGCAAAGCATTTCCGCCATTTTTCTTGAGCCCACATTCGTTACGGTGTTACGTACCACTTACGGACTGCACTAGGGAAACCAATGAATACCTCGATATTGCGGTCTGCGGCTAGTGTGAGGCAACAGCCGATGAAATCTCACGGGGTAAGTGGAAATAATTAAGATAAATAAGATTCTGATATTCTTTCCAATTGCAGCTATTACAAGAAGTCAAAACATAACACAGTTTGTTCTGTGATGGACGCAGCCATCACGGAGACGGTTTTGGCCATCTCACGCTCACAGCCACAGCGGACGCCGGGGCGCGGTATCAGGTTACAGGCTGAGTACCGCCAGTGACCCCTGGCTGTGATGCGCTTTGCCATTTTATAGCGTGCTGTGCTAGGCTCACTCTCTTTAGACGTCTCTTTACTCTTTTAGAATAGCTGCAGATACTAACAACTAACATCTTCGGATTCTACTCGATATACTCTTTCTTCAGATAGTAAACTCATCAAACGTCTTAATAGATTAGATCAGTTTGTAGGCATATTTCTTATTTTTATCTATTCACCCTAGCTAGCAAGACTGCATTTTAACATAATTATTTTTATTTCCTTCTCACTCTAAACTGTCTTGTACACTAACAGGAAGAGCAAAGCGCACACTGTTCGTCGCTTATTTTTTAATGTCTTTATAGATACATTCTTTCATTTTTTATTGTAGCCGTTATACATGTAACAAACACAAATTTTGGTATCCGCCGCACGTACACCAGCTAGCTGCTGCCAGGCCTGACAGTGCCCCTGTCATGGCTCACCCCCACCAGATAAAAGTCGGGTGCGGACCGGACAAGGGCAGTCCTGAAGTAGGGTGAAGCAGGAGGAGGGTCAAGAGGAGAACCATTCAGTGAAACAGTGAGCAGTGGGGTGGATGAACCGTGTAAGGCAGAGCAGGAGGAGGCGAGACAGCGGAAAGATCAGGATGGGCTGTCCCTCAGAGAAACTCTAGCCAGTGGGCAGCAGCAGCAGCAGCAATGGCGGCTCTGAATAAAGCATGTAGGCCTTTGATAAGGAAGCCTGACTTACAAGAACGCACTACCCGTTCGGGAGGGTGGGCTTTAGCCCGGAGGGTTGTTCACCCCCACTTCCCACCCGACCCCCTTTCAAGGTGACGGGTCAACCGGGGAAGGTGGCAGGTTGCCCTCGGCTCTCGGCCAGCTACCTCCCTCGCTACACCGCGTGCTCGCCCCACTGGCTGTTTTTGCGAGCCAATCAGGTCGACGGTAACAAATTGCTCTACCTCCCGATTGGATAGGCAACGAGACGCCAAAAAAATCATAACACGTAGAGTTGTTGAGATTTTTTTAATAGTTAAATGGCTCACAGTAAGGTAGAGGTTGGATGAGCAAGAATAATATGGGGGGGGGGGGTTTCTGGATTTCAGGGCTGGCTTGCATGAGAGTCCGTATCTCCTGTTCACACATAATGGCGTACGTAAGAGACATAGGGTAAATGGGCTTTTACGACCACTTTTATGACCAGAAGTACAGATACAAACGCCCATGCAAGCCAGCCCAGGATTTTTGCTGCTGTCACTAAGCCAACAGAATTTTTTCATTTATGCTATCGTAAGAATACTTCGGTTATCTTTACTATATATTTAGAAACTTTCGACTCCTGTTTCTACTTAACAATTAACAACTGCTCTTTCTATATCCAGGGATCATTTCTACTACCACCAAACACGCTATAGAGTTCTTTTTTAGAAAATCTTTCGTCTTTATTGCACCAGTATATGCAGTGAAGTTATTTGACACACTTTTGATAAATGTGGGCGTTTGTGGTAACCACAAGGAAACTGTGCCAAGCAAAATATTGTAAAACAGTCAACATTCTGAAGTATTACACCATCTTTAGAACAGACCACACACAACAGAAACTGATAAATATGGTAAAAATAATGTATAAAACAAATATGGTATAAAGAACAGAATGCAATAACTTATCTGTCTGTAGCCTTTGTGTAAAAAGAGGAAACATGTGTGTTCTAAGAACATAAGAATCAAGGGACAAAAAAAAACGTTGTGAGAAGGAAGAAAAAGCAAGAAAGAAAACAGAGCAGAGAATAACAACTACAACTAAATGGGTTAAAATATATAAATAAACAGAAAAAGTGACATTTTCACAAACTAAAATTAGTTTTAAGTCAGAAATTAACACTGCTACCCGCATACGTAGTCGACTGATCGACAGCATTGCTGCACCTTTGTTGCAGTTGTCACTTACCATAACAATGGCGTCAACTAACCTTCCACCTTAGGCGATTTCCTTTAATCTCTAAGGACAGCTCACCTCGGCCCGCTCTAGCGAGTTAGTGCTTAGTAGTGTAAACATCACTGAGCGGAGAGAATGGAGAGAAAGGTTATGTGCGGTATGTGTGGTACTCTTGTACCAAACCCTGCACTCACATACAAAGTGCTCGAAGACTTAAGCAAACATAATGTGCAGATAAGCAATACAGTCCCATTGTGTGTTGTGTTCAGCTGACATCGACAACCTGTCAACACTTTGCTAAGTAAACGTCACTGCTATACCATATGGACGAGTGCACTTTAAAAGCAATTGTAGAGGAGCAAAGATAGTGCCAGTGTCAGACCTAAGCCACTCAGTGTCATAACACTGACCCTCCTGTGTCCTGCCAGTCGTTTGTCGAATTAGTGTTTATTTAGCTCTCATCGTACGGCTCCAACTGGTACACGCAAACCAGCAGTCCTCAGACCATCGCCACCGGTGAGTCAAGAAGGGGCGAGCATAACGTATCGTCGTTTAAGAACGGCGTCAGCATGTGCTAGACCGAGACACTGTCAGAACACTGCTGACACTAATACCATTTTAAGCATGGATCTCGGCCGTCAAGACAGTAAATACTGAGTCTCTGAATTACAATATTAAGGCATTTGAAATGTCAGAATAGTCTGCTGAAGGTAATACAATGTACTGTAACACTGCTGTGCGCAGTTATACTCGTGTCCTATTGTGACTTCAAGGCACTGAGCGTCAGTGAAGCGCCCATCTTACAATCTGTACCATGCAGTTTCTACCAACAACAGCTGGAAGAAGGAAAGAACATTAAATCTCCCACCTCGCTAACGCAAGTTTGAAGATGCCAGAAGCCATGAAATGCGCTGAGATGCCATCTGCGGCAGAAGACGGGATCAACGTTCGCACACATCCCACCAGGAAAAACGTCTCTTGAGTCAGAGACAGGAACAGGAACCTCGCTACAGGGAACTCTGCACAGCATTTGTCCCACAAAGCGAAAACAGCAAAACAGGATCTGTCTATAAAGGGTACAGCATTGTAACAGGGGCGATGTCACACCACACGCTAAGCAGCTACTGACATAATCGCAATATTTCACGAGTCATAAGAGGGCAGAAGGTCCGCTGAAGCTGGAACAAAAAGTTTTCACCTTCGAGAGTACAGTCAGGAATACAAACACAATGTCTTTCATTTGCGTAGCTTGTTTTTTTTCCTGAGAGAGAGAGAGACAGAGAGATACACATAGCGACACACAACAGACAGGGAACAAAGTCTGAAGATCCAGCTTTAGGCACTGGTGTGGCCAAATCCTGCTTATTACTAAGGAACAATTCGACGGCTGTAAAAAGCTGACTCACTTTCAGAGAATCTTTAACCCAGGCACATCCGGTGGAAAATTAAGACCGGTCCAGGTGCCGGCGAGCGCGTAAAGGTGATAAGATCCGCCCGCAAGGGCCCGCAGCGATGGCCACCTTTATCCCACAGGCGAACAAGACGCGACATTTCTTTTCCCCACATTTATTCTGAGCCCTCTTTAAGGAGCACAAACTATGTGTATCGAACAGGGAAGACGCACCGACAAACAACGATGTGTCTAAAGGCACTTTCTTATACTTACAATGAACTAATAAACAAGCTGTGGTGCTCGATAGCCAAGCACTGGGTACAGAAAGTGTTTGACTCGATCAACACCGCAGGATTAGCCGACCGATTGGGTTGCCGTCAGCAGATACGAGACAAAGGGCGCCCTTAACTTGTTATCATAAGCGGCAGAAGAGAGCCGCTGTCCTGTCCAGTCGACTACGGGTGGGGCTAGTAGTGTCCATTTCGGACTTAAAAATAAGATACATTAACAGTAAAAAAATAAAAATTACAAAAAGAATAACAATAATATAGTATATAAATGATGGATCAACAGGTAAAATAGAAAAGATTTGTCTTTTGTGATGTACAGAGAGATACAGGAAGATTGAAAACTACTATGTTCGTTGTGTTTCTCTCGAGAATTAATCAAAGGAAAAAAATAAATACCACGTACCCCGGGCAGAGATACTGGGCGTCGCGTTTTTCTGACAGTTTTGTTACTCTTCTTCTGTCCGCTTGCAGTGGCGTCTTCCTGCTCTTTCTTGGTGCACGTGTCTGCAGGAGTCGCCCAGACATCAAAGTCATTTACACAGAGGAATATGGGGAGCCAAGAGGGGAATGGGTATAATGCTCATGGCTTATGAAGAATTGAATTCTATAACTATAGAATTTATTCTATAATTATAGAATGAATTTTATAATCATGGTATAAAGAATTGAATTCTATAACTATAGAAACAATTATAGAACTAAATTATAGAACTATAGAATTTATTCTATAATTATAGTATTAATTTTATAATCATGGAATGCATTCTAAAACTAAAGAATTGATTCTATAGTAAAG
Organism: Lanistes nyassanus; assembly: GCA_004794575.1. NCBI lineage: Eukaryota > Metazoa > Mollusca > Gastropoda > Architaenioglossa > Ampullariidae > Lanistes > Lanistes nyassanus. Next base: position 24,830 of record SMGT01015198.1, on the reverse strand, counting down.
AGCTAATTCTATAACAATAGAATCAATTAATTACTTATAGAATTCATTCTATAATTATAAAATGAATTCTATAACTATAGAATCAATTAATTACTTATAGAATTAATTCTAACATTATTGTCACGACCGCCACCCCCTTCCACGTCAGACGACCTAGTGAGGGCACGTGCTCGTGTTCTTTCACACTCCTGACATTCAAACAAAACTCAGCACGGGTACACCGCTATTTATTACTACCCCAGAACATTAGACGTAACTGTGTACCTTTACTATCTCCCTTCAATATCAAAACAATCAGAAAATTCACTTTCAAACTTCAAACTCAAAACTTCAAACTCCAATTCTCACTGCTCCCCACTATCACAATTCCACGCCGTGGTATTCACATCATCAGAACAGTGAAATTACGCCAGTCACGTAACTGGGCAAAGAAAGGATCTTTTCTAAATCACAAAACCCACTCAAGAGCCAGCCATAAGGAAAGACTGGACAACGTTGCCTGCTATCTTTTCAATGATCAAACTTTAAGATGCCACCCGTATCTCCTAGCCTAACCCACAACAATGCTAGAGATGATTTGTACTTCAGCCCAACTGCCATATGTTAACTTGGATATACTGCCAGTTAACACCGGCTTTTCCTCTCTGTGTACCATCAAAGTGCGACAAGGGATTTCGGTGAGTTATGTTCACATTTTAGCACACATTTCCCAAAAAATATTAACCATCACTATTCACAATTTGGCCCGGCTGTACTCCACTGCACTCATTAAAGTCTTTAATACTTGTATGGTTAAAAGTTCCTTTTCGAGTCCTCATATCATGAGCAACGCACCCAAGAATCACAAGTTACAAGTTCTGACGTTACAAGATACACAAGTTCTGAACAGTCAATTCTCTCGTCTCGGTGTCGGGGCTCAGCGACGTACACTCGAGGTGTATCGCTGCCTCCACGAACTACATAAAGTTCACACCTATCTGGCTTGGCCCTACTGGTATGAATGGTGACAGCACGCCCCACTCTGCATCAACTACGACGATAAGGCGGGACCACACCACGGCTGTCCCACTGACCTGGTCGCTGCCACGTGCGATACGGTCGGACTGGTATCACCTTTAGACTCGGGCGCACTCCCACACGCGTCTGTCGCCCTCGTCACGAGCTCGTCTCGCTCCCACCTCCGCTAGCCTGCTTCCCAAGCTTTCCAAGCTCCAATTCACAGGTGTCGGCTCTGGGGCTGACGCGTCCCGCGTTAAAGTTGCTATAAAGGGGTCTCCTTACCCCTACCTGGAACTCCTAAGTTTGTCTTAGTATCGTATCCCTAGCTTCGAGCTACACCTCCCACCTTAATCATCGCGTGTCCTTTTCTTCGTGAAGATAGTACTTAAAGGTTTAGTTCTTTTGTTATACATTGGTTTCCAGTTACAGTTTAAATTCAATGAGCATGACGCCCACTCAATCACCCTTTAAACTTCACTCACTTTCCTAACAATCAAATTCACTATACATTCACATCTCGCTAAAGTTTAGGTAAACATGAATTCAGATAACGAGCCAACATTATCAACCGGCATTTCCATACAGTACTATCACCACGTTTTTATCGTACAACAGAATTACATCATAATAAAGCATGCAATTGAACAGAAATTTTTAGAGCGCCTATACTGTGATTGTATCCAGTTGTTTAACACATACAAAATATTTTTTTAAATCCTGCTTATTACTGATACACAATACGTTCAGTTCAGTGATTGAAGGAGCAGGTAAATCGAACGGTGAACAGGTCCCACTATGTTCCACCACGTCAGTCAGCATCTAACGTCTTTCTTCCTCAGTCTCTGAGTTTACCACTAACTTTTCGCCTATCTCCTCTCTCAGTTTCCTAATGCGTTAGCGAGGTCTCGCCTCCCCTGCTGTGCAGTTCAGCTACCTGCCTTGCCTAGCGAAATGGCTAGTATGGGAGGCCGTTTTGTCATAAACCTCTCTACTTGTCACGCTGATCGTGACAATTATAGAATGAATTCTTTTAACTATAGAATGCATTCTATAATACTGGTCAATACTGAAATCGTTACTGACTTTTAAAAAAAGTCCTAATCTGTAGTATCTTGGTGGGCTGAACACGAACATGACCATGAAAATTTTTTTATTGGCTCTCGTTTTGAAGATATTTTATATAGTTCATTGTTTCACCGTGTCAATTTATCCAGTAGGACTGCAACAACATCCTAAATAAGCCTATAAAGATGTCATATTGCATCACATTGCATAATACCATCATGCACACATCATCCAGAGTTGATGCAATGCAGTACTACTGCCAGGCGGCTGCTGAAGTAAGCTGACGTCAGCAGTGTACTGTGTAAAGCCCAGTCGGAAAGCTTGAGCATTAAAAATATTTCAGTTTTGTGCGTACAGTTTAAGCTACTGTTACAAAAACTGTTATTATTTTATCCATTTAGTTACAATACAGAACACTAATGCGTCGAAAGTGCGTTATACCGTGGATACTACTTTGCTATATTTGTGGGGAAGTGACATTTGCAAACCAGAAGAAAATGGAAACTATTTGTAGACTCTTCGAAACTGAGTCTTAAGGCTGTGCTTTTGTATAATGGAAACCATCTTCCATCTATTCCACTGGCACATGCTGTCCACATGAAAGAGACATACGACAATTTAAAGCAGCTACCGAATTCCATTCAGTTCTAAAGTACGAGGGGCCCGGATAGCTCTGCGGGTAGAGCTGCAGACTACCGTAGGGATGCTGCTGGTTAACGCAGCTCAGTATGGTAGTTCTTTCAGTGCATAGCTTTTAGTGCATAGTTTAGTGCATATCTTATAGTGTTTCATGAGGCCTATATCCCATTATCTATAAATATGGTATAAGACTACCCTGTCAGCATACATTTCCCATGGCAGAAAGAAAGAATTTTTAATAAGTGTTTGGTTATTAATATCTGGTCTTCCACTACTCGATGTTAGAACAAATTAAGAAAAAATGTCCTTACCAGATTGATCCTCGATGTCAGGACCAGAATCAGCAGACTGGGTTGCCCTGAAATACAAGAAATGGCTCCAATTTGTTCTCAGTAAAACACACATAGGGTGGTTCGCTGTTAAAACTATTCAAGTGAAGCACCAAAACCGGGAAAATAAACTGCACATTATAGTTGCTTTACATTTCTCTATGTGAAGCCCGCAGCTGCTGAGTTTACCTTTCAGGCATGCTCATCTCATCTTCGTCATCACTGTCTCTTCGACCAGCACGACGTATGTTACTGGTAAGTTTGCCCCTCGACCACAACTGTTTCGTCTTCCTTTCAGTACTGTTGACCTCAAACCTTTTGGGTGCCTGTGTTTAAAGGTAAGTATGTTTCACAGACAGTACTGTGAAAACTTAGTCCAATAATTTACAGGCTATAAGAGATCTTGACATGTGTTTATTTTATCATAATGCTCTTGCGGTATGTATCTGCGTGGTGATTGCACGATAGCTAATTCTAAGCTGCATGTTTAAGGCCTGAAATAGCTGAATGTTTGTTGGCAAAAAGCCTGGGTTAACTGACGTCTGGGTTTTTAATGACATATTAACTAGCGGCAGCAAGTCCTTGTGGTACAAACATGCAAGATGACATTTGTATACGCCAACATAATTATAACATTTCCAAACAGAAGTGAAGTAGTTCAAAAACTAGAATCAAAATACCTTCCACTTGACGTCTCCTCTCTTAAAGTCAATGAACTGGGTTACTTTGCGTTCACTGTTTATTACGTCAAGACGCCTTCCTGTGCGAATGTGAAACTGTCGTTCTCTGCTAAACGGATCTCTAGCAACGGTGGCATGTCGATGTTTTTTCACAGGCTTGAAAGCGACGGGAACTGTAGGTGAAAAAAATGCACACAAAAAAGAAAGAAGGGGGACTGAGACAAGCGTAACAGTATCAGGCTAAGACGCCATGATGGCTGTCCTCGATTCATACACTCTTCTCGCTCTCCACCACCCCTTCTCCCTTACTCCCAATCGCCCTTTCTCCCCCTTCTCTGTGTGCGTGAATGTGTTAAGTTTCTCACTATGCGCGTAGAGTTCGTCCCTTAACTCCCTACTGTCAAACCCTGTGGCGAAAAGCTTCCTGTGTCGCGCTTGGGAAAGTCCCACGATAACTTAGGAAAAAACACTAGTTTGTCCACATTACCGTTATGTATAATCAGAATAAAATCATATCTGTCTTGCTGCACACGTCTGCATTTAAAGAAGCAAAAAAAACAAACTAAAGCATGGTCAATAATAGTGTACACCTAAGCTAAACCAAATTTGGTTCTATGTTGCTGTATACTCATACACAAATAAAGCAATTTTGTCGCACAGAGCGGAGAATTCTTTCATAAATAGAATAAATTAATGTTTGTAAATCGGTATATCTTTAAAATTATCCTATGACATTCATGTAAATCAAATTTTTCTGTAATTCTTGCAAATAAAGTGAAAAACAAAACAATTGCAACAAATCGCTTTATTAGATTTCTGCTATGTATGTTTATTTTGACTATTTTGAAATGGGTTTGATTATATTTCAAATGTAGTACTGAGTTGTGGTATTACAGACAACCATATAAATAGAAATAAAAGCATATTTTACCTTTGTACAGAACATCCCCTCTTTTGTGTGCAAACGGAATGTTGTGAAGAATTAGTTTCCTGCTTTCAGCGGGGTCTGTAGAATCTAAAACATTAAAATAGCATGTCGCTATTATGGGAAGCTTGCGTCACATAGGCAGATGGTTATTTGAATGTTTAGCAACTGTTATGTTTGCCTGTAGGCAGATTGTCAGAAAATGAAACCTGCAGTTTGTCGGGTTAGGATAGTTGTATGTTTAACATGAAAGTTTTCAAAAGAAAACATAAAACGCAGGTCAGTTTGTATCACACCACGATTTATAACAGATCCAAGTGAACCTGTAAAACATAAAGGTGATGCCAAGTCAACGCACAATATTCTTCCCATGACCATTAGAAGACCATAGCTGCCTTTCTTTTTGTTTTGTCTCCTCAGGATAAGATCGTATGAGGCTACGTCCCTCCTATAAAGCTGATGACAGTCGTTCACGCTTAACACGTCATGTCACGGCACGTCCGCTTACTTTGCAGCAAAGACGCATAACAAAAAAGAAATCGGACGTAGCTTTTCGCATCTCTCACAGTGACATGCCCTTGATTCTGTAGAGAGAGAAGAAAAATCAATAATCGCTGTTCCAAATACACCGATGTTTACGACAAAGGGAACAAAGGTTATCACAACAAAGACAAAGCTGTTGGAATGTATTTCAGGACACATTCCATATGTACTCCATACATTCTGCCGGTCGCTTATCAACCGTGGCATCAAACGGTGGAACTCCCCATGAGTTCTGCCACTTCGGTGAATCGAGTGAAGGCTTTAGCGACCATAACTTTTCTTCAACAATCGTCTTCTCATTATCAAGTACAACGATTTTCCTCGAGAGCACCATGTCTGCCTCCAGTAACTGGCAAGATGTCACCAACTATATAACCGGCGGCGATTGCCGCTAACAGACAAACGGGCCTAAGGCCTGTTGAGACTTCAAAGTTATCGTGGTTTCAAAGCAAAGAAAGCTTCGATTGAATACGCCACCGTTTACACAGTCGCCTTGATCCCGTGACTGAGATCATTTGACCTTTTGCCGTGATGTTCGCGATAGCGTCTGGCAGGGTTTCAAGGTTTCAAGGTTTCGAAAAATAGAAAGCCATTCTATGGAATCCGTCCAAGACCTTGAGCACGACCGTTTTCAAACTGGATCAAGACTTGTAAAGCTTTTCAAGGCGTTTTAAAGCACGAAGTTTGAACCGTGTAAACCTGCCCTTAGCGTGAACGTAGCCATATACAATCAATGCATGGAACAATCTGAACCTACAATTGTTGCAGTTTTAAAGCCAAGCACTAAAAGGTTATGTCACAGGACCGCCAGCAGGAAGTTTAGATGGACAGACAGATATTTTAGATAAAATTTACTGTTAACTCTTAACAGTTCTTGATTTAAAGGGGCACTACTTGCATGAAATGGGGCTGTTGTGGAAATGTTTGTTTTTCAAGGTAAAAACTATTACTAACCTGAGCTTGGCATACATCCAAATGAAGGAAAATGAATGTACTTTTGAAATAATACAGATAGAAGGACAAATGGAGTATTGGAAATAAAATATTCCTAATTAAATCACAAAGGACAGGTGTATGCACAGTCCAAAAAAAGTAAGACTGTAAAGTCACAAAGAAGGAAACTTTTTTGTGTTCTCAGTTATATCAGATCTGATGCCATGCTGTGAATGTCCATTCAATTCTACATAACACTTCCTAATTGTGTCACATTCTCTTCTCAGATACTTGAGATATTGCTGGTCAATGATACACACTCATTTTGGGATTTGTGCAGCTTAGGATTGGGGAATGATTTATGAAGTTGCTGGACCAAGCTAAGACATGACAAAGACAAAGACGAAGACAATCTACATGTTTCGGGGCACTACCTCTTCATCAAGACGACACAAAAACGTTGAGAAAACGAAAAAAAGAAAAAAGAAGAAAAAGACTTAGATAACTCCAACAAAGTTACTGGCAGCGCTCCACCGATGTAGAATAAAGTGGGACAGAGGGTGCATGTGATAGCGTAGATGATGTTGCTGTTAGTGCAGGTAAAGTGGCCAGGATACAAAAACACAGAATTGTGAAAATGCCAAACAGGGTATATAAAAATTTTTTTGACGAATTATGTGATATCAATAAGAAGGAAACAAAGGCTTACATTTGAGCATCTCGGTTGCAATATGATACATTTGATAAAATATTCTCAACATCATCGATCTCCTCAATATCCTTATCAGAAATAACAAATGACTTATCTTCTGAGTAGAAACTATCAACTTTGAGCTCAGAACTGCTCATGTTTTCAAGATATTCGACTTTGAAAGCACTGCCCAAAACAAGGTGGTCGCGAGCTTGGTATAGCCTCACTTCATGGTGGTTTGAAAACACAAAAGTGTCATTTTTTACATTTAAGTGACAAACTTCAAAACTTTAATCATGTCTAATGATAACTTAGCAAGAAAGAACAGTTTTTAATGAGAAAGCTTAATGTGATATAAATAGAAACAAGGTCACCATGGCGTCGGTGTTATAACATCGATAGTTAAGAGTTTTAATGGGGCTTAAATGTAATTATAGTCAGTACTTTTTGTTCTTCCGTCACTCTTTCTTTTCTCTTTCTTCCTTTCTCGCTCTTGCTTTTGATGTCTTTTCTTTTAAGTCTTTCATTCCTTCATTTTTTCTTCCATCTTTTTTTCCATTTCTCCCCTCCATCCAGCATTTATTTATTCCTTTTCCTATTTTTGTGGTGTTATAAATGTACGATTCCTGTACGTCAACAGCTCGCTTGTTGACAGCAGGATCTTTTCTTTCAATCTTTTTTGTTAGCCGATCTTAATTCTGTTACTCTTTCTTCTGCAAACCCCACCCAGTACCAGACAGAGAAAGAAAGAGAGATGGAAGAAGGCGAAAATAAATAACGGAGAGAGATTCAAACATTCAGTACATGTGCAATGACAAATTAATTGAAGGCCATATGTCGTGATATTTTCTCACCTGTGTATTCATAGTCATAGGAACTTGTAGCTTGTTCAAAAGCCAGAACGGACCTTTCTGGTCTACACCTTGACGCTGATCTGGGAAGTGACTCCAGTCTCGATTTGGAAGAACTGATAGTGACATTGCGCCCATAAGAAGAGAGAGTTGAAGGTGTGGTGTGATGATGCGGATTTTCTGATTTACAGGCCGGGCTCAATAGGTGCAGCAGGTTGATGCCTCCCGCAGACCCACTATTGTTGTCAGGTTTCCCACTTCGCCACCTGATCAAATTCTCTGAAACTCTTTTTCTGGTACTTTCTTTAACATTCTCGTCTCCACTGACATAGTCATCCAAAGTATCATCTTCATTTGAACTGACGATGATTCCGTTGATTGTGTCGAAAACTGAACTTGGCTTCTTGTCAAATTTCGCTGCCAATCAGGAAACAAAATTGCGTCCAATTTTTTTATTTTAAGTGAAAGATTGTACTTAACAAAAATATCTGTTGAATAATTTGACATAAAACACACCATCTGCAGTGTTAATTGGTAGGTTTCAACCCCATAATTTTACGATTACTGTGCGAGATGCTGTGGCCATCCAAACACCGCGAAAACCACGAACGTATTTTTTAAAGATATTGAATGTACAATTTTAAATCAACTAAACCAAAAAATGTTTAATAATTTAACGATGTGAAACACACTACTTTCGTCTTCATATATTGATTGACTGATAGGCTTCAACTCCAGAATTTTACAATTGTTGCAGAAGATGCACTCTGAATTTGGCAAAATGTATAATTTTTTTTTACTTTGCTTTAAAATGACCCGGGTTTTTTTTTACCAAATCTGATCAAAGGCAAATGGGAAGATCTGTACAGGGCATACATCTTGCCTAGATTGCCTCAAGGACCGCCCAATACTCCAGTATATTGACTCACAAGGACCACCCAAGATCCGAACGCGCTTGAGTTTTGGCAGCGAAGCAACTGCAAAATTGGGATAAGAAAAAGTACCTGCCATGAAGTGAGTCGCCGTTACTGCCTTTTCGTATGCCTCCAGTCCCCCACACCCTGTGATTCAACGGTTAAAGTGTAGCTTGTGGATTCGAAACTACCATTTGCGAAATCACACAAATTCAAATATTTTACTAACAGTTATGGTATAAACCCTCTAATTTGCTATCACGAAATTCTAATGTCACTCCTTTTGCGTTTACAAGTAAAGTTCGAAACTATCGCCAAATAAATAAAATCGGAGAGCCCAAGTGAAGATAGAAGCTTACCTCGGTGTGTTGTAGAGAAGCTCCAGTAACATTAAAAGCAAATAGTATGTTCAATTAATTATTAAGGTTGTTACTTTTATATGTTTCAGTACTTTAGTCTGCACCCTTTTATTGTTGGCGGTGTTTGTTATATGTCCTTACAGTTTTTCTAAACACTTTTTACCGGTTTTTAATTTTATGACCATTGTTAAAATTTATTTTACTGTTGTCTCATAATTTTTTTATGATGGTACTTTAATTATTAGTTTTCCATGGTTGTAATGTGTGTTTTGTAAAGATTTTGACTGTGTAGTGTTTTATGCTTTAGTTGTTTTGTTAATCTATATTGTATAAAATGTAGTGCGCCCTGCATATTGTGGGGTATAGCGCTATATACGTTTCTGTATTATTATTATTATTATTATTATTATTATTATTAGTTCCACATTTTTCACACCGAAACAGTGATGGGATTTTTGTGATAACTTCACACTCGGCGTACAATTTTTAAAAGCTTAGCCTTCTTTGCGTGTGCACTGCTTGATCGCAAAATCTTCGCGGAACGGAATGAGGCATAACTGATAACTATGAGAAAAAGTGGTTGAGAAAATACGTCAAGGAGAAAAAATTAAAACAAGTGTTTGATTTCTTTCCCAGACAGATTTTTTTCATTGACTTTTTTCCTGTTTAGTTTTTTTTTCTTTTTTTTAGTTTGTTTCCTTGACTTTCTTTTATCTTAACTGTTTTTCCTACAATCTTGGTCAGAATGGGACTGGTTTGTGCAAATAAGACAAAAGATTTTAACAAAGGGCAGGTACTCGAGAACTATGGTATGTTTAGAGCGTTTTAACAAGGAGGATAACAAACAATTAGGCCAGAGTACTTCCATATCTCACTCATGCATATTTTAAAATATTCTTCTATTTTCAACTTTATGCCGTTTTCTTGCACATTTCTTTTAAACATATATTATCACTACCAGTACTATTTAATTCTTTTCACATTTGCACACTTACAGAATTAACCTACCCTGCAACAACGTAAATAACAACAACAAAAAACTGATTCACTGATCGATTTATCATTGGTTGATTCCCAGTCATGAACTGGAAATTCCTTTAAATATTTGCTTTATAGTCTGCTTACAACTACAAGCGATTGATATGATTTTAAGATAACTCTAACAAAGGTACTGGCAGCGCTCAAACATAGCCGTATGCAGACGCATGTGCCCAAGGGAGCTTACCGTACCCAAACACGTAGCAAAGAGAGGGCCGAAAGAAAGGAACTTGGCAGTTCTTGGCAGGAACTTGGATCTGCCAAGTTCCTTTCTTTCGGCCCTCTCTTTGCTACGTGTTTGGGTACGGTAAGCTCCCTTGGGCACATGCGTCTGCATACGGCTATGTTTGAGCGCTGCCAGTACCTTTGTTGGAGTTATCTTTCGATAATTTAAGCGCTCTGTCCTCAATTGTTCTTTATTAATATGATTTTTTTTAAAAAAGGAAGTGTCTGCTGTTAGTGTCTACTGCTGATCGATGATTTTTATTCCACTGATTCTAAACGACAGATCATTTACGAACAATATTGACAATCACTTGTTAATAAGAACAGAACATTTAAAAAAAACGAAGAATCTAGCATTTTAGTCCGTCGTTTATTTATTGCGTTCTTTATCGCGGTCAGACACCACTGAACAGCACGTTTTTTCTCAACATTCCGGGAAGCTAATGTCTCAAACATGTAATTTAATGGATTTAAATCTTTTCCTCCTTTTCTATTTCTTCATAATATGAACAACCCGGTAATGAGTCGTGCGATGATTCTCATGAACTCATTGTAAAAAGCTTCGCTTTGATCTAGACTAAACAACAGTACGCTTAGCTTAATGCTCCTTCTCGACGACATGACGTCACTTTTGCTGTTGAGCTCCCTACTACAGTTTCGCTCAGTCTCCGGCACAAGAACTGTCCCAAGCCTCACTTTGTAGTTTAAAAAGTTGTGCATAAACGAAGAGGATAGTGTGATGGTGAAGCGAAGTTACAGAAGTAGCGGGAAGAGAGACTGAGAGAAAGGAGAAGAAGAAGCAGCAGACCAGTGAGTACAGAATAATACACAGTCATGCTCCTGCAGCTACTATAGTGTTGTCGAGGCATCGTCAGACAACTTTCGTACACCCTTTATAGGCATTCGCGTGACTATATATAAAAGTCAGGGCCTAACATGACCAGTGGTTATTTCACCGACGCTAAACTTGATATAAGTAAGGTCTGTTCCGATAGTTCATGAGGTCTCCCGTCAGCTAACATCGGACTTTGTGGGCATAATTTGCTGTTGTCTTATAATATATATATATATATGCATGTGTGTGTATGTGTGTTGTGTGACTTTTCCAAGTGTTTTGTTGTGTTTGTTTTTAAGCGCTTAAGAGTACTCACGAGATTAGGAGCCCTAAGTCACTGTTCTCATCTTGTGGAATGGGCTGTCTCCCCCCTTATTAAGACCGCCTCGGTGGTCTAGTGGTTAATTAAGGCGTCCGCCTTCGAGGCGGGAGATCGGTGGTTCGCATCCCGGTCGAGTTATACATAAGACCTTAAATTGGCGATCTAGTAGCTGCCCTGCCCTGTCCTACTACTAAGCTATGCACTGAAAGGACCACCAGACTGATAGGTCCAGTAAGACAGGCAGTTTTAATGTGCGGGAAATAGCCAAAAGGAGTTTGCACAATGTATAACTCCAGGAAATAATCCTTGGCCACACCAGGATTCGACCAGCAACCTTCCACCTTCTAGTCCGTAGCTCTGCCAACTGAGCTATTGAGCTCCCAGGCCCAACCCCCCCCCCCGGCCCCCCTAGCAAAAGGTGAAAGTGATAGAATCAGCATATTAAAAAAGCAACATGAATAAATAATAGTGAAAGAAAGATCTTCTACTTTTTATGATGGTCACAAGGGCGCTGTCATTATCTTCATATATCCAAGTGGCTGGATGGCGATGAAGGTGTTGGTTGATGGGTCGGTCTCGTTTGTAATAGACAAAGCCTCCTCCCCTGCGCACTGCTAAATCTTCGTGCACACTGCAATTACAGAACAAGTCTTGCACTCAGAAGCTTGCACTAGATCGACATACGGCAGAAAAGACTTCCATGGATTAAATATTGAAACATAAGCAATGGCATAACACAGAGAAACCTGCAGCTCATTGTGACGGAACATAAAAGACACCCTGAATGCCTGATGAGATGATGTCATTGATGATATTTTGGGAAAGGAAGAAGAGAGCAGGAACAGGAAAAATGAATACGACCCCCTAATTTTGCGTGTTATCAAATGCCTTTATCGGGCACATTATCATTATCAAAATTGCTGAATCGATCCAGTAATTCCATTATCGTCGTGTACCGATACAAATAATTATTGGAAAAAAATGACAGGTTAGAAGAATCCAAGACAGAGGGAACGCACGTGATGAATAATAGACTAAGAATTCCTAACTTACTGGGGTTGACTGCTTTTGTTGTAACCATAACAAAGACCGGCTCTTTGACATCCTGAACAGAAACTGGGAAACTGATTTTGCGAATTCCTTTGGTCAATCAGCGATGTTTGTTTCTGATCCAACAGAATACTTGCTACCACTTTCAAATAGGTCTTTTGTCCCGCCAACAGGGAATGGCGTAGAAAGGAAAATGACGGCAATTGTGGTAAAAACTGCAAACTGCAAGTAGGACAGAGATGCAAAAATGCTCATCCATAGTTATCCGCCTGTAGCTGAAAGGACACTTTTTATACTCCCTCGACCCCCCCCCCCTCCCAACACACACACACACACGCACGCACGATCGCACGCACGCACACACAGTCACAGTCCCGTGAGTAACGGATGAGCAGTAGGCTAAGCGTGGGTAGCGCGTGAGCATGTCTGGGTGCGTTCTGCCTGTGGTTAGGGACAGTTACTAAGAATATAAAAGCCATTCAGTATGATGGTTGTCTATTGTGTAACGTCCAGTCGCAAACGAGTTCCATATCAGGACAGTGTTGCTTAGATATCTGTACGTGCTGCCACACGTGGGATTCCTGTGGCAACACAGACTTCAAACACTGACCTTTGGGTCACAGACGAAACATCGTCAACGTCTATTTCCTGAAACAAGCGAATCGGTTACTTACTCTATAGCACTTAGCAGACTTCCAAATGAGAAATGCTGCATAATTAATAGGTAGCTTTATTGCATGTTAGTATTTTCATAATTAGGTGACCCAAGATAGAATTTTCAGTAATACAATCAAGAATAATACACAAAACACAATACACATCAAAAGACAGTCATAAGATGTTCTATAATTTTTATAACATTTAAAGTAACCTCTATTTTCTTTCTTTCTTTGAAATTTTGCCTTCTAAGAAATAAAAAGGTAGTGGCATTTCAGTATCATCGTAAGCTACGAAATTTGTAACTAATTTGTATCCACATGAACAATGTCAATTGCATATGATGTGAATTAAATTAGGGTAAAGCTCACTGACGAATGATCAGTAACTGAGGGCATTGTTCACGGGCTAAGTTATTGTTTATGACGACGGAACTCGCAAGGAAGATCCTGATATTTTGCAGGTGAGGCATCCGCATTCACATCTGCATCCTCATCAACAGACGATTCACCAGTCCTTTGACCCAGTTTGGTACCATTTCGTCAGTCTAACGTTCTTGACTCGTCATTCTTCATTACTGCAACTTTATCACCTAAATTCCTGAAACCAGTGGCACACCCTCGTACTGAACTTTCACACTTTGGTCAGAGGATGTTGCTAAAAACTCCTTTTCTTGTCACAATACTGTACCATGACCCAGAGTGCTAATTCTCAAGCGATCCTTAACCGCACCTTTCAAACAAACATTTTTGTACACAAACCCTCATGCGTCACCCCATGCGAACTACTCACTGGCATGCTTGAGAAAGTCAGCTTGAGTTGGCCAGTGAGTAGTTCGCATGGCCGCATGCGGTTGTTTTGTTAAAGCTGCTCTGTCCACTGGTGTTGCGTTTCTAATCTCTCCTCGTTCTCTATCTGTTTGCTCTCTGTTTTTTAGTTAAACAGATTTACGCAGTGAGTGTGCTTTCTTGTTCTCGCCTGTCGACCTCCGTGTCTTACGTCAGGGTACCTGCGTGTGTGTTGTTTATGTGCGCCTGTGCTCACACTAGGTCGCTTGTTTTCTTATTATTTACGCTACAGTGTTTTTTACTTTGCAAAGAAACTTTGCTTGTGATTTGCTACAGTCTAGTGCGGTTGTTTGTTTTCCCGCTCCTATGCCCCGCGATTGTACGCGTGATTCGGGCGCGCGGGCGAGTTCGTCCGATCGTAACCACTATGAGCGTTCTTCCAGTCGGCGGCCTTCCGCCAAGTTTACTTCCTCTTTCCGTCATAGCGAAACGTCCACGGAGTTTCCTGATGACGTCCTTCGGGCTCTAGCTCCGCTGGCATCTACTTGCGCTCCTGTTTACCTGGCTGCCGTGTCGCCTTCGCCTAGTCGCTCCGCCACTTCGTCCCGCTACGCTACAGGTGTGGATGCAGATGGGTTTCCCGGCCTGTCTAGCTGTCCCGGCCTCCTGTTCGTCCTTCGACGACAGCCCAGGATGTTGAGCCGCCTCTGCTGGTGACGTCTTTTACAGGACAGAGTAGGGAGGCTAGCCAGCAGCGCGCTTCTGCTAAAAGCGAGACTGCTGGCTTCCTCAGTCCTGCGCCTGCTGTCGGAGGGGTTGGTAGACTTGCTATACCCCTGACCAGGTAATGTTGGCGGATGTCACTCCCCATTGCGTGCAGAATTACGTACCGGAAACGGAAGAGCCGATATGTAACGGAAGTGCTACACCACTTCCGATGTTGGTGGGGGCATCGCTTCTCAGACATGCAACGGAAGTGCCCCGCCACTTCCGGTGCTGGTTGGTGCAGCTCTTCCTCCGTTTTCACTCTGGCTATGAGCTCAGCTCCTCTGGCCTCGCTAGTTCCAGTTGCACATGCGCTCGCTCTCTGACTCGACCCGGTTCTGTCCACGGGTCACACTGCCGGTGGTAGGGGATGGCTTCCAAGACATCCAGCGGAAGTGCCTCGTCACTTCCGGTGCTGGTTGGTGCAGCTACTCATCCGTTCTTCATGCTGGCTATGAGCTCAGCTCCTCTGGCCTCGCTACGTCTGGTTGCGCTTGCCCTCGCCCCTCTGACTCGCAGGGTGCAGGGTATCAACTTGATTTCGCAATTGAATCCAGTACACGCTTGTTCATTACAATACTTAAAGGAAAGTTCAGCAAGCCTTTGCTGCCCTCCTCCCAATCTGAAAATCCACTGCCATCGCCACCAGGACCAGAGTCTGACTTTCGGTCTCCAGTGTGAAATTTGTTCTTGGGTAAACACAGAGTCATCAGAAGTAGTTCTAAAAACATCCAGTCCTTCGTCAAAAAATGCCTCCGACAGATCTGCCACATCAAGTGGTTCGACAGAGTGCCAAACACTGACAAGGGCAAACCAGGAGCAAGTGTTCATGCAAATCATGAGAAGAAAATGGCGATGTGTCGGACACACACACTGCGGAAAGAGACGTCACACGTTAGCTGGCAGTCGCTAGACTAGGTCCCTCAAGGCAAGCGAAGACTGGTGGAGACAAGGTCTAAATGAAGAAAAGCAAACCTTCCTTGGGAAGAAGCAAACAAGATTGCCAAAGATCGCAGGAAGTGAAGGACAACGGTCAAGTCACTATGCTCCACAAGGAGAAAAGAGAACTAAACCAATAACAAACACTCAAAAACAAAATACTAGACCACAATAAATCTTTGGGTTACACTCCTGACCCTTCCATAAACATACTTGCTTGATCTCACAGTTTCATGGATTTTAATGGGACTTAATGACTAGGCCAGACTAAAACTGAACATGAAAATGAAATATCATATAAGAGAAAAAGAAAAGCTTGTGAAAGACAAAGCCAGCTATTTTAAATGCCTCAACCCACCCAGGTTTTCTACTAAGGCAAATCATGCCATTAAGTTTACAAAAGCAAAAGCAAATACAGCGATTTTTTAACTGGTAGGGTGAATTCAAGGGCAAATATATTTTGTCTGTGAGAGCTTGAAAAAGCGCAGACAAACTGGAGCCAATCAAAATACAATCTTACGTAAAATATGCTAATCTCTTAGGGTCACCACTAAAAAGGTTGCGGTTTTCTGGAAGATCTTTACTGCCTATACCGCACCCCACCCCTCCCCCAACCCCCACCTATCCCCTACTCTTAGCCCCCATCCTAACCCCACCCCTTTCCCTTCCCCTACCCCCCCCCCTGCTCCCGAAACATCCCCCTCTCCCTCCCTTCCCACCGCCCTCGTAAAGACCTGCGAAATATAGCTCGCCATTTGATTGGCTCTGCTTTTTAGACATCCTAAGTAGAGATCGTCATTTGATTGGCTCCAGTGAATTAGCGCTTTTACGTGGTGACCACGCTCACAGCCACAGCGGACGCCGGGGGGCGGTACCCAGGTCGAGTACCGCCAAAGATCCTTGGCTGTGACGCGCTGTCATTTTATAGCGTGCTGTGATAGGCTCACTCTCTTTAAACGTTTCTATATCCTTCTAGGATAGTTACAGATACTAACAACTAACATCCTCTGATTCTATTCGATATACATTCTTTAGATAGTAAACTCATCAAACATCTTAATAGATCAGGTTAAGTTGTAGGCATAATTCTTATCTTTTTTCTAGTCAACATAGCTAGTTAAACTGCCTTTGAGCGTAATTATCTTTATTTCCTTCTCACTCTACTTAACTTTCTTTAACGCTAACAGGAAGAGCAAAGCGCAAACTAGTCACTCCATGTTTTCATGTCCTTATAGGTATATTCTGTTACTTTTTATTCTAATGTGTAAGAAACACAAAATGCGGTATCCACCGCACTTCCATCCGCTAGCTGCTGCTGTAGCTGGTAATGCTTCCCTTGTGGCACGCTCCCACCCGGTAAAAGCGGGATGCGGCCGGACACAACAAGAGTCCTGAAGTAGGGTGAAGCAGGAGGAGGACTAGAGAGAAGACTTACCGAAACAGTGAAGTGGCAGTGAACCGTGGGGTGGCGGAGCATGTAGGGCAGCAGCAGCAGTGGCGGCCCTATATAAAGCACGCAGAGGGCTTGGAAGAAAAACCTGCCTTTGTTGAAGGAGAGAGAGAGAGGAAGGTTGCGGAGCGAACCCGCTCCATCACATGTCGCTCGTTTGTCCTCTGCCCAGCTGTCTCCTTAGCTATGGAGACATTTAACAAATACAGTTTCACTCAGCCACAAGAACATTCGTGTCGTGAAAAATATACCAAGCCGGCTACAGCTACGTGATGGCCGAAGATAAACTGTGAGGAAGAAATGAGAGCATTCCTCAGACGACTGTTAAGGACTAAATTGAAACCACTTGGTCTGTCCCCAAGATAAGCCTTACAGGCAGTCTTAAGGCTGTACTTTTGCACAATGGAAACCGCCTTCCATCTATTCCACTGGCACATGCTGTCCACATGAAAGAGACATACGATAATTTAAAGCAGCTACTGAATTACATTGAGTATAACAAGTACAGCTGCCACCTCTGTGGTGATAG
Organism: Lanistes nyassanus; assembly: GCA_004794575.1. Classification (NCBI taxonomy): domain Eukaryota; kingdom Metazoa; phylum Mollusca; class Gastropoda; order Architaenioglossa; family Ampullariidae; genus Lanistes; species Lanistes nyassanus. Next base: position 7,304 of record SMGT01015198.1, on the reverse strand, counting down.
TTGCCCTTTTAATGGGACTGCAGCAGAGATATACAAAATACGTGCGTTACTAATGTGAGTGGGATAGCCGAGCAAGGGAATTGCACTACCTGGGGAAAGGAATGGACTCGCAGACAAAATGTAGCAGTTGGAGAGAAGAATATCCAGCACCCAGCTCTTGTCGAGGCTCACAAAATCCTGCTACCACCTCTTCACATCAAAACCTAGGTTTGATGAAGAACTTCGTGAAAGCCATGGCTTTTCCCAGCTTTCGGATACTTGCATGAAAAATTCCCTCGACTCGGTGAGGCAAAGATTAAAGAGGGAGTTTTTGTAGGTCCCCAGATTCGGGAGCTCTTCAAAGATGACCGGTTCAACAACTTGCTGCAGGGTGATGCGAAACAAGCATGGAATGCTTTTCGCCTAGTGTCTACAAACTTCCTCGGGAATGTTAGGGCAGAAAACTACAAGGAATTAGTAGAAGACATGCTGATGCAGTATCAGAAACTTGGCTGCAATATGTCTCTAAAGATCCACTTCATTCCCATCTGGATTTCTTTCCTGATAACTGTGGTATGGTTAGTGATGAACATAGCGAACGTTTTCATCAAGATATTGCAACAGTGGAACAAAGATACCAGGAAAAATAGTCCACTACCATGCTAGCTGACTACCGCTGGACACTCCCCAGAGATGCTCCCTAACAGCTGTACAAGAGACAGGCAAAGAAATCTAAGAAGTAGTCTACTACTTGATTTTTTACAGGTATTAACCACAGGTCTATTAGTATTGTTATGCATTTTGTGATGAAAACAATAATTATTGCAGATTACAAAAAAATAGAGCCAATTTTGCATTTTGACTGTCATATTCGTGTTGAGGACATAAAATTGAAAAGAAATTTTATTTCAGTAACACGACTGACACATACGATCTTTTTTTTGGGGGGGCAAACCTAATCTTCTGATCATGACTTCAACAAACAAATCCAAGGATGTTTTGCATCTGATTGTATTACGTAAGTAGGTTATAGCCGAACAATATGCAACATGCAGTCTAAGAGTGGAATTGCAAACACCTGTGTTTAAAAAAAATAGAATGAAAAGAAAAGAAAATACTCGTCAGAACCTCGAAACCTGATTGTGTGGAGAGCTGTCCAAGTCTTTTTCGAATTATTTTATTTAGATTAGTTTATATAGCTTAGTTATGTATTTCATGTATTCGATCAGCTGTGAATCATCGTCAGGTCTCGCTGTCGTGTGGGTGTCTTCTAGTTTCAGGAGAATACTTACTACAGTGTTTCCAATGACAGTTTGAGCTTGCTTTTTGTAAGATTTATCCAGATGGAAACTGTACGATTTGGGAACCTGGATACCAGCACGTGAAAAATCTGGCCTGGACGGGACCGGGGCCTTTGGCAAACGCCACTGCAGTGGAGTAACAGGCCACCCATGCATCTTCTGTAACAATCAATATAAACTGTTTTCGGCTTTTAATCACGCTTTCTTTTGACTCCATTGGTTTTTCACTTCTTTCGTTCTCTCAACACAAACCCCACCTTGTGTGTATGTGTGTGTGGCTACGCGTGTGTGTGGCCTTAGGAATATGAGAACAGAAAGAAAAGAGATTGCTGAAACTCTGAGAACTGTCGCAAACGGACAGGACTCCTCTAGTTCAAACTGTGTATGCTAGATAAGCTTTTTGTTTAACAAATTAACAGCATTTTTCTTTTCTTATTTCCTATAGTTGTAAGTTCTTCTTTCGTCAGAACTTTCAACAAGGAAGTCTGACCACTTGTAGTCAGTTCCTTCGCTCTAGACCAGTACAGCTGATATGTAAGTCTGTAACAATAGCAATAATTACTTCAGCATGCAAGTAAAAGAGAAAATCGTCGACCTTGACTGTCCAGCTAGCTCGGTAAATGGCATCTTGCAGTGCGGTGAAGGTGTCCAGAGTCCGCCCTGATGAGTCTCGCACCACAAGTCGGGGCCATGGCGAAACTGATGTTACTTTCGGACTGGTGGTACTGAGGGAATGAAAAAATAAACACACGAGAAATTCACATGCGACTGAAGGGAAGAGCAAATCAACACACGAGAAATACATAAGTGGACTAATGGACTCGTGTTTTCCCCCCTCCCTCTTCCAGCATTCTTCTAAATCTCTGTTTTTCTTTCTTGTGTGCAGCTCTCGGGTTCTCTCCTCTTTTTCTAGTCTCCGTCCCCTTCTCCATTTCTCAGCCGGGCTCTTTTCGTACCTCTTCCCTACTCTCTTTCCTCCTGTGCCTTTGTTCCAGTCTGTGCAGAAGGCCCATCAACATCAGTGATTACCAACATGCATATACTAAACAATGGCTCATTACATCATACCTGACCAGAACAATATCCATGTTACCACATGCTTCAATGCTCGTTTCCAAAAGTCCATTTCATTCTATCTCTAACGATCATTTGCATCAGCCAAAATTGGAAAGACAAAGGTCTGCTCGCAAACTAGACATTGTACGTAAAATGTTTTATAGATTTATTGAAATTCAGTTCTTCATAAAAAATTCAAATTACACAGCAAAAACTTTATTTCAAAAGAAAATTACATTTTTATTTTTTTTATCTTCGAAAAAAGAATTTAATTTATGAACTAGCAGATCACAGGAAAAGCCTTGAGACGGCCACTGGAAAAGAAATACTGGAATAATGGGATTAACAGACATTAAGACACTAATGTATAATCAATAGAGACTGCCACATCTGCAGAGCAAACAGCAAAACCACATGCAGATGTCAGAAAACAACTACATATTAGGAATAATTACGAATAATTACTTCAACTAAAGGTAAGATTTCCTTGTCAAATATTTTGTTATATTCTTTTATTTATGTAAAACCTTTTCAGTTATAGGGAAATGAAAAATGCATTTTCGTTAAAAGATGCTTACAAAATATTTGCACTGATGTTTGAAAAACTTTTATATGTTTGGTAATAGATGCAACAACAAAAGGATGAATGTTCATTACTATATCCTACGTTTAACATTACATTTTTTATAAGAATTATGTGGTTCACAGCACCATCCCAAGAAGTGTTCGCATTTACTAGATATCCGTTTGAAAAATTTTAATATATCTTATGATTTTTGCGGCTCGTTGCCCAAGCCCGTTAGGAGAAAGTACTCAGAGGAACGAGGGAGGTGACCGGGCGAGAGGGGAAGATAACCCCCACCCCTTTCCGGTTGACCTCGTCACCCTGAACAGTGGCCGGGCGGGAGGTGGGGGTAAACCGCCCCCGGGGGTATAAAGGCAGCCGAGTACATCCAACCTCCTGGGGTAGTTACTGTAGCCAAGTACGACAGTTATCCTCGACGCGGACACAGAGAGCCAGCTGCTGCCGCTGACCCGTTAGAAGGGAAATGTGGAGCAACATAGGGGTGACTCTTGTCAGTCAGAAAGGAACTTGGAAAGTCTCCGGACCCTTGCTGGGACGTGGAGCTGAGAGATGTGGAATCTGCGGTAGTCCTGTCCAGCATCGTGAATGAGTGAGTGTACGTTCTGTGTAGATAAGCTATATATATGGAGAAGTAAGTAGCTGACACGATTGTAGCTCGAAGATAGTTGTTAGAAAATAGCCTTGAACAGGCAGTAGTAAGCTTATTCAGAAACTTCTAAAAAAGTGTACACCATAATTGTTGGTTAGTCAGATCGTCCAGTCGGGACTAGTTGAGTGTAGCGGGAATATTTTTGTCCAACGTGGCAATCGATCGTATTGAAAGTAAAGACGCCTGTGTGACGTCATTTTAGAGATAGTCGGATTTACCACCGGTGTAGGGAGGACACACGAAATGTCTTCGGCAAAGAGTATGGTTTCCCTTGCTTCACCGATATGAACTATCGGTATCGTAGTTTTTATTTATCATCCTTTAATAGTGTGTGCGTGTGATAAGTGTAGCATGTCGCTGTGATGAGCATATGAGAGCGAGAGTGGTTCTTCGATATGTGTTGGTAGCCGTGCAGTGGAGCATTATTTGTTGTAAATGTAGAATAGTGTAGTATTTTATCGCTTCCCTCTTTTCATTGAGTTGTGCATGTGGCAAGTAAGGGGGTGGGGGCTTGAGCCGGAACGTTTTGGAGATTTAGACAAAATCAGGCAGCGATCACATTGTTAGTTCCCCCCTTCTTGGCACGTATTTATGTTGTCGTAGTTCTGGTTCTGGTTCTGGTTAACGAGCAGACTATTCAAAGCACATAAATGCAATACCCCTAGGTATACGACAGAGCAATACTACAACAATATAGGTTTCATCAGCTAGACCAGCATTCCTTGCGCGGTCCGTCGCATCCGGCGGCAAACAAATCGGCGCGTGTGGTTGTCAGGGTTTAGACTATGGATAAAGAAGTTAGCCGCTGCCTCTAGACATCTCGAAAAAAAACAGTCAGATATTTAGATATGCTCGACAAGGTTTCTAGGGATCGTTATTTCGAAAAAATAGCCTCGGTGAATTGCATGGATCCTTACGAAATTTCTGAAAAGTGCTGGTCTGAAGATCCTAGCCTTTTGCCCTCAGTCGTACATGCATATGGTCAGCTATCTGTTGTACGAGAGAAGTGCTTACACCATGGAGCAATTTCTTAACTACAAAAGCATGGAAGCTTATGCACAAGTTGTTGGCGGATTTGTGGAAGGTGTCGTCTCCTTTACACCAGATGGTTGCCAGAACACACTAAATGATTAGGTCGAAGGTGGTGACACGAGTGAGCCAAATAACCTCATCTGAAAACACACATCTAATGTATACTGTATCAAAAAAATAAATTTAAGATTGAGTTGTTTGTTTCAGAGAAGTATTCTTGGAGACATTATTGTTCACTATCTTCATTAATGATGTGGCAGATTGTTTTCGGTACTACTATACATTATTTTAAATAAATACCTGGCATTGCACCATAACCCATCCCTTTCATGGCTGTGCCCACCAGGGATGACAAAAAAAATAACTATCAAAAACCGAAAATAAAGTAGGGACAAATGTTAAAAAAAAATTATGGAAGTCAAGGAAATGTTTAAGTCCAACTGATTGATAATAAAGCTCATCATACTATCAAAATCTCATGTACCATCATGTAGCAATATTTTCTGTGTTCAAAAATACTATTTAATAATTAATGTTTTTCAGGTTCTGCATTCACAAGGATTGATAAAAAAAGCATTAATTCCGTGGGCCATTCTTAATCCTACGGGTCGTGTTCTGTCAGCCNTGCATTCACAAGGATTGACAAAAAAAGCATTAATTCCGTGGGCCATTCTTAATCCTACAGGTCGTGTTCTCTCAGCCCACTTTACCTGTATGGCTGGACTGGGTGTGTGAGCAAATAAATACATGCATTTATGCACAGATGTATATGCCTTTGTGGATATGGATGTTTGTGTGGTGTAAGACTATCGCTCTGAAATATATCAAATTTATC
>SMGT01015033.1:11107-22725 GCA_004794575.1 Lanistes nyassanus | reverse complement strand
GAGTGAGTGAGTGAGTGAGTGAGTGAGTGAGTGAGTGAGTGAGTGAGTGAGTGAGACGGTGGTCGAGGGAGGACAAAGAGAGTGTGTGTTTGTGGGTTGTGGGTGACAGTAGAGCGTATACGTGCATTGGTACAAGAGAGAGAGAGAGATGGGAGAAGAGGAAGGAGAAAAGAGAAAAATTACGTGTTAAAATATGTGTGGCTCTGTGTGAAAGATACTAAGATATTTACAAAAGCTGCATTAGGAGGTGTAAAGGGCATCGTGCAGCTGCTTCAGTTGCTTCGGAAGGTTTTGTTTACACACTGCACCCTGTGCGTACTTGTCGAAGGAGCTTTAGTTTTATCTGTTTGTGCACCAGCGGACTTGGGAAAACCTGTGTAAGTAAAATACGAGGGAATCCGAGAGCGACTTTAGATTCCAAAGATCCTGTTTTCCCGTTACATCAGATGTAAGTACTGACTGGCTTGTAGGTCCGGGGAATATCTTTGCCAGCATAAAAAGATGAATGAAAAGGATGTGCCGTGAGCTTTTTTTATCAAGGGTGGTAGGGGAGTGGAGGTGTTTGAGACCCCAATTTTCTGTTGCTGAACATCACTGGGGCAGTGCCTATTTTCTCTCTTTCGCTGCCTTACCTTATCTGAACTGTGGGGGTCATCAGGCAATTTTTGAAACGAATGTCGAAGGCCTCAAAAAAATAAAGCTCGACTGAGAAATGGTACGGGCTCTTCCTTGTCAGTATGGTGTTATGCACTTTATCCCGGTATTTTTAACTCGATATAAACAATGTCAGACACCACTTGTACAGTGACGCAAGAACCTGAGATTTTATTAATATCGAGGGATCACTACTAATAGTGACACAAACACTTGTGTAGGTGACTATCATCTAAAATTCTTGTGGCTTTGATTACTTCGTTGTGTTTTAGTTACGATGGTAATTTCTTCTTTTCCTACTCTTCGTCGCCACATAGCTTCAAGTGTTTTAAATCTGCTTCACCCCAATGTCCCTCGTTCCGGTGTCTGGATTCTTGCGCGCGAAGTACCTGAGCCCTGTTCTTACTGTTAAGACTAGTGTTTGTAGGCAGTATGAGTATTTAGCAGAAAGAATGTATGAGGGCACCTTTGTGTGTGTGTGTGTGTACCCTGCTATACTTGGGTATAGCTACATTGTCAGTGTTTTAATGTTAATGGTTTAGGCCAACAGCAGAATCAAAAAGATGTTTTTGAATATCTGAGACAACAGAAGGGTAACAAATACCTTTTACAAGAAACCTACCTTAGATCAAAAGAGCAAAACATGGTGAGACCAGTGTGGGGCTTTGAATGCCTTGTTAGTGGCAACAGCTGTAATAGTAAGGGGGTTGCTATCCTCTTTAACAATAACTTTGAGTACACACTGCACAGAGTAATCAAAGATGACAATGGCTCACTTATTATAGTGGATGTGGAGGGTGAAGGGGAGAATCACAGCGTGGTTCTAGTGATGCTGATGTACCAGACTATTTTTTACATGCATTGAGGATAAAATTTTGAAAAATGACATAATAGAGGGAGACTTAAATGTTCCCTTCAATGGATACTTTCAAGTATAAAAGCATAAACAGACCTAAAACTATTAAGACTGTTGAAGTGATAATGGCAACATGTGAAGCGGTGGATCATGGATGTGTGGAAAAAACTTCATCCAAATGAAAGGCAATACACATTGAGGAAATGTAACATTTCTGTTAGAAACCAAGTTTTTTATTTTATGAATGGAGCTGTGCAGTGAATGCTGTTCGTGTTCGGAAATTTTTTAGATGTCCAACCATTCACAGATAAGTGCCAGACAGTGAATCTATTTCCATCTTTTAATGAAACGCGAGAAAATCAATGAATAAATGGAGAGAATGCTTAATGTTACACTATTAATATTCCAAGAAACTCCATGAACACCACTCACCAATATATATCCATAATCACACACACATAAAACCCTGAAGGAAGTTCTTTGATACTTGTGGACGAAAGGTGAAGGTATAATCCACTTCACACAGTCCAGTTCGAAACGTTTTTATGAATCCACATTCAAAAATGTCAGTTTGTGCACGAGCAGACGACAGCTGTAGAAGTGGGACGAAGACAGGGGGGATGAAACAACTTACTGATGTTACAATCCGACGAATAACTACATCATTAGTAAATGAATAAACGAGTAGACACACAATACTCTGTCTATAACGAACAATACATGAAGACTTGAAATCATCTTAGCTGGGTTATTACAAGGCTGTCAATATTTTATGAAGATCCGTTGCGTTGACCTCTGGCTTTCTGGAATGAGGGACAAACCCGATACAAATCCGCGGATTCCTACCTGGTCTAGTCGTGTTTTCTCTTCGCACGTCTGTATGTCCGTGAGCCCAGTCGCTCTAGCGGACAGGGAAACCTGATGATGTGTACAACTTCAGATAACCACCTCTGTGTTAACAAAACCTTTCTCTCGGGAAAGTACACTCAGTACAGAAAACTCTGTTTCTGTGAATTGGCCGGCTTGTAACCTTTCTCCCAAACTTGGATTTCGCTACTCTTTTACAGGTTCATTACCGTAAAGCTCTGTAGCCTTTGATGGCTGACCACGGACTTCGTTGTCTAGTTTTCGGCGTCAATGTATTCAAGCAGTTGCAACAGTGAAGTTTCGTTCTGACTACCGCCCTGCTATTTAGTCGGATCACGTGACATTAAAATCCCATACTATTTTGGTTTTCAATAATGTTTGTTAAGGTTTTACCTGAACGAATCAGCAGTGTTTTAACATGGCTGCAAATTTTTATTCTTAAAACCATGCTAAACGAGTAACCACCTCATACAACTGTCAATTCTTTCAAGAATGTTATGTTTAAAACAGTGATTGGTCAATTAAACAGCTGAAATGGTACCGACTATGTTCAGAATATTGTTCTTAAAACAGAGTGGAGTAAGGATAAACAGTTGAAATCTTTGTCAAAGTGGCAAACTATGGGTTGAACTTGTCTCTCTCTCTCTCTTTCTCCCTCTCTCTCTCTCTCTTTCATTTTTTTAACCCCACTTAAGGGCTCCTGGCCAGTACAAAACAAGGACAACCTCTATTCATGAAGTGAAAGATCAAGAGCCAAATAGACACGAAAATGATAAAGTGTTACGAAATACTTCTGCAGTTTGGAAAACAGGGATTAGGTGCAAGCATGTATGAATTTCTCGCAAAAGAGAATGGGCCAATAATATACTCATTCGAGGAAATCTTTAAGGAAACAAAAGACTTTTATTCACAGCATCAAAAGAAACTGTGGTCCAAAAATTCAATTTGAATTTCATAGTGAATGCACCAACATTATCAGAAGGTGAACGTAACTCACTTCAGGAACAATCACCAGAGAAGAGGTATTAAATGCTCTAATGACTATGGAAAACAACAAAAGCCTTGGGTCGGATGGATTCACAATAACATTTTTAATTTTTCTGGAGAGACATTGGCTTCTATGTAATTCGGTCTATAAACTTTGACCTTTCGCATTGGACAGCTGTCTGTCACTCAACCCCCAAGAGAACATCACTTTTATCCCCAAAGAAGGAAAAGATAAACAATTTAGGTAACAACAAAGAGAACTTGACTAAACGAGACTTAGAAACGATGTCAACGTTTCGGGGCATGGCCCCTTCTTCGGGACGACACAGATACCAAATAAGGAATAACAGAGTGGGTCACTTTGCTGAGAGAGACACTGGTCCATCACGGTCGCTGGAAGAAAGTGTGGGTGAGGGGACAGTGCATGGGAACTAGAACGTGCTAAACCACCAATCAGTCGCGAGGAGGCCTACAGCCAATAGAATGGCGTGTCCTATCGGGGCTGGTAAAAGGGGAGGGGCGAAAGGGTAAGGGAAAAGGTGTGTGTGTGGGGGGGGGTGTTACAAAGAGAAATAAGAGAGGAGGAAGGGGTTAATTAGTTGGTGGATATGCCCAGAAATACTGTCCACTTATCCATCAGAATGAGAATATTAAAGGCCTAAAGGTAAACGACCTTGAAAATTCTCTTGTCCCAGTTCGTTGGTTTTAGTTTTTCTTGTTGTTGTTGTTTTTGTTGTGGTTCCTGTTTTTTTGTTTGTTTGATGCCACAGCAGGGATAAAGATTAACTAGGGCAAATCCCATGTCCTCTGGCTATCGCCAAGAAATAAATCCCAAGTCACCTACATGTGTGATCAAAACTTATCTTGAATCAAGGCAATTTTAAAGTCCTTGATCTCTACTTCCCAACCGATATAATGGTAATTGTGGATATTAATTACCAACAAAATTGGTAAGTATCCAGAATATCCTTAAATATTATTTGAATTTCTTTGGGACTACAAAAGCGGACATATTAACAAAAGAACACTATGCCTGCCATGAATCAGAGGGCTTAAAAATACTAGATTCACATAGTTTGATGGCATATCTCCGAATTAGCTTGTATAACATCTACATCAAACTGATTAAGAACTGCTTTACTGACTTCATTTTACATTTGAAAATATAACGAAATTTGGTAACAAATATGTAAATGTTGTGATGAAGAAGTGTAGAAATATATTCTGTGTTGATGTCATGAAACATGATAAAGACTTGTATGATAAATGTAAAATGGACAATTTCTCGGATCTTTGTCTGAATGTTTACATGATTATGGGAACTTCAAAGTTGGAACGAAGTGGTATTCTTGCAGGGATGGGTAGGAAAAAAATATACAGCTGGTCAACTTCTTCATAAAATTGGAACATTGTTTACCTATACACAGGTTTGCATAAGATATACTGGAGTATGTACAAACTTCCTAATTTATGCAAAAGTGACAAATCGTATCAAGAAATGAGAGACACTTAACTGACAGAAGAAGAAAACTCCCTAGAGTCAATGTCACCTGCAGAATCAAAAATCTGGTCAATTATTATAACATGCAAGAACGAGGGCTTTTATTCAATCTATGTTAATCCAGACTCTATACATTGTGTTAAGAAGTGGACATTGTCATACAAAGATTGCCAAACACAGTGGAAAAACATCTTAATGGCAATGTCTATTCATACAGTTTTTTTCTGGAATGCGGTCCAAGAATATCTCCATGACAAGTGTCTACATTTCTGTTCGATATCCCTTTCTAAAGTCCTTATAACCTTTGGCGTCCATAATAACACAAAAACAGAACAAACAGAGCTCTCAATCCTCAATCCTCAATCCTACATTTAAAAATGTAAACTACAAACCTCTATTCCAAAGGTGGAGCGCTTTATTAGATTCGTTAAGAGTTACTATACTATTGAATCTGCAGGGCACAAAGTATAAAAGACACTAGCAGCTTTAAGAATAATTGGATATATCATCAACTCAATGATTAGTAGCATTTGGAGGTGATTTTGCTCCTGATTGTCATCGTTCTACAATCAAGGATCTCAGAGACTTTTTTCAAGGTCATGCTTACTGACTTTCCCATTGAACCTTTTATCTGGCTTAATCAAGTAGTCCTGCCTGTCTTGCTATAGGCATATTACACATATGCAGAAAGAAAAAAGGGAAACAAAATTGTTTCCTTTGTGCATTGTGAAGTTTTTACAGGAAAATGTAACTGAAGCTAATAAAATTAAGTAGTCAAAACACGTCACTGATTATAAAAATTATTGAGCCAGCTGTTTTCTTTGCTCCAAACTTCCTGTACACCGATGAAAAGTACACTTGCTTAAAGTAAAAACACCCATGCCGGAGAAAAAGCTGGAAGTTCATGTACTACAGTTGTGTGGCGTCTTTCTCTGGTGATGTGAGTTCGGTGTAAACGTTATCATCAGGTGAAGACTTTGGTGAGTCGTAGACGTTACTGGTGATGTGAACAGCAGTGGTGTTCTCGTAGTCTGATGACACAGGGCGAGGAGGAGTAGTTTCTTCTGCTGGACTTGAGTCACACACTGTGAAATGTAGTTCCGGATGTTTTAACGTAAGTATAGCAAGAAAACACTGAAGTAACTCTAACGATCCACGTGACAAGTGGGGAGATTTTTCATAAAACGGTTTCCCATACCAGCCGTTTCGCTAGGCTGGGCAGGTAACTGAACAGGACAGCTGGGTAGGGGCGAGCTCGCTCATGCGTTAGTGAAGTAGTGAGGGGGGGAACATTAAAGGGAAATAGTAGAGTAAGGTACAAAGTTAACCTCCAGCGCTCCTGGGTAGTAATAAATAGAAGTGGGTCCTATTTATATTGCCCAGTGTCGAGTTTTGTTTTGGATGACAGGTGTGCGAAAGAACACAAGCACGTGCTGCCACTAGATGGTCTGACGTGGACAGGGGTGGGGGCGTGACAGTGACTGCGAAAGCAGTAACAACTAACACCTTACGGCATTAAATGAGTCATCTTGGAGGCAGAATATTGTCTTAAAATGAAATCTAACATACCTGTCCCCGTGGGTGCTGTAAAACTTGCAGCTGAGGTTTCAGTTTCCTTCTGTTGGCGGAGTCGGAATCTCATGAAAAGCCTGGAAATAAAACCGTGTTACCTTTCTGCAATTAAATACTGTCTACCTGGATTTGATAGTGACGTTACTTGATAACTGATAATTTTACTTCACAATTTCTATTGACATTTCTTTTCACAATTAACATTGTCTGTAACATGTAAATTCGCAAATGATAAATTCTTTGCCGTAAATGCGAGAAATGCGATATATGCGATTTGTTAATCTCTCTCGCCTCCTCTTCTCCCTTCCCCACTTTCTTCTGTTTCTTGCTCTCTCGCTGAAATCATTCACTCACGCGAGCTCACTTGATCACATGCTCGCGCGCACACACACACACACACACACACACAGTATGCACAAAGCATGATAGGTTCAAATCACGATGCTTACATGCCGAGGAGAAAACTAACAACACAGCCAGAAATACTTCCAGCTATGGCACCAGCAACAGAAATCACACTCCCATGGTCTCTGTCCGTGTCAGCCGCGCATGAGCAGTCTGTGAAAAGACACGAAACTTTACAACACATATATTCTTCAAAGACTTTCTTAAGCAAAGTAAAGGGTGTTTGAATTTGTTTCTTGGAGGTGGTGGGGCGAGATTTAATGGCGAGTGTGTTGTTTTTATACACATCCTCAATTAGAGAGTTTAGACAATTGCACCTGACCTTTGCAAAGTGGAGGTTGGAAGCCAGCTTCACAGGATTCACAGCTGCCATTCACATTGTCACAGACAAAGTTATTGGCACTGCGACCACAAGTCTGTGTACAGTTCTCTCCATAAAAGCCGCTTGCACATTCTGAAAATAGTGTAACTTCATGTACTAGATGTGAACACACGGTTATTCCCATTCAACAAAAAGCCTTTGGGTAATGTTTGCCCTTTCTTTGTATACCTTTATCAGTTGGTCAGGCATGTAAGGACTTAGTTACAAAGAAATATACACAAGAGAGGCAGACAGACAGACAGACAGACAGACAGACAGACAGACAGACAGACAGAGTTCAATGTTTCGTGACATCTATGTAGATGGGTATGTGCTTCAGTAAGTACCGATCATCAGGGTGTAGCTGACCTTTGCACTCTGGCCCTTTGAAGCCTGTTTTGCAGGATGTACAGCTGCCTGTCGCTTTGTCACAGATGGCGTCACCTTCACAGCTACCACAAGTCTGCGTACAGTCCGTTCCATACCAACCGTCTTCACACACTGTAAACAGCTTAACCAAAAAATGTCTTAGAAACTTATAAGAGATATACAATATTTTCTACCAACAACGTTGTGATACCTCAAAATACGACACGTTGTAACATTGACAGTCACATTTCCACATCTTCCCCCTGTTACACACACTGTACAGTTGACAATAAATGATTTCGACACGAACTTATCTTCTTCTGCAGAATATTCTGAACCCTTTCATTTTTGCTTTGGGCACATAACAGGACTGACTGACTGACTGACTGACTGACTGACTGACTGACTGACTGACTGACTGACTGACTGACTGACTGACTGACTGACTGACTGACTGACTGACTGACTGACTGACTAATAGACGAACGGACAGAACAACTCACACACCCATTCACAAACTCACTCGCTCACTTAGAGTGAGACAATGACAAGAAGAACAGTGAGAATGAGTGAGCATTTGCGCTCAAAAATCAGATTCTACGTACCCCACACCTGCACTTCACAAATATTTATCGTATTTCCACCAGCTGAGTCAGTCTCTTGTTATGTTGATCACGTGTCCTTCAAGACGCACTGTGACGTCATACCGATCCTTGTTCCAGCCGCTTGTATCAGTGAATCTTTTAACAAGTTGTCCGTCGACGGAAACATTAACGCATATCATTCTTCGTGCTACTGCAGTCAGACAAGAAACACGTGGTAACAAAGTCGGTGTTATACTTTCCTCCCTCCCCTTGTTTTTTTTTCTTTGCACAAGCAAATAATCCGAAAAGCTTGTAACCACTTTCTGCGTAATAGTAATGAATGCTTAAGAACAGTACAAATGGGTTAACTTCAGCCGTATTTAATTTAAAAATAAATCACGCACAGCGTATTATTTTTTATTATGACGATTTTATTGTGCGTCCAGGCAGTAAACAGTGAAAGTCTGCATTTGAAAGTGAAGACGACACTCTGACAGAATGACAAGAAATAAGACTTTACAGTGTGATATATTTTTTTTTAATTAGAGTCAGTTATTCTTTTTTCTTACAGCTTCTGCGTCCGAAGATTGTAATTCTGCTGACCACAAAGGTTTGCCCCAGGTCCACCCACCAGAACTGGGTCTGGTTGTCCTGTGCTGTATGGATGCAGTTCGGCGGATTGGCGTTCAAGTAAAGATTTGTATTGCTGTTTCCATTGATCGCTGCTGAACAGCCACCCGATAAAGGGTACTGGGAACTGAGACCACAACTTTTATTTACAGCAACATTCCCTGTAACACAAACGCGAGTTTATCTAAACACGGATCTCAAAGATGATACAAATCACATTTGTACCAAACCATAATAAGTACTTTCAAGAACATCATAAACTAGAAAACACACTTGCAAAAAGTTCAGACATTGTTTATAGCAGCACTTTTTCTGTCGCAATAGTATGTTTGATTAAATGCAATCGATCTGCCTTCTTTATTGGAATTTAGTGCTGTGAAAATAACTAAGAAAGGGTGTAATCTTGATTTTTAAATAAAGACATATGTCTCTGATCTGTACCGTGAAAAGCTAGTAGACCTTATCTCGCGAAATAAGAAATACAGACTCACCATATTCGTGTATACCGAGAATTAAAGGAGACAGTCTGAACTCAGGAAAAAACTCTTACACAAACAGTATATGTGTAGGCCCCTACATAAATGGTGCGTTTCGATCTGTTTGCACGTACGTCCGTTCATGTGTGTAAGCGTGTGTCTGTGCGTGCACGCGAAAGCGCATTCACATGCGCAGGGAATAATGTTCATACAGTGAAAGCCACAATCTTCTATTTTCAAGAAATTAATATTCTTATAGTAGTTTATTCTTAGGCGATATTTAAATCTACAACCAGGGACAGCCATTGATATTGACCATATATGTACATACTTTCCAATACATTTTGAAGTTTTCGTACGATATATATATATATAGGCCTATATATATATATATCTTGACACATATTTATGTTGTAGCGCAATATCCCTAGACACACGACAGAGTAAATACCACGACATAAAGTGGGAGGCTCTGTCCGGGATAGAACCCAAAACTGAGTGAAAAATTATAGGAATATTGTCTGTGATTGCCGTCCGCATGATGTTCGTGCTGTGTGTGACTGATTAAGATAACTAGGTCGCGTCGGCACTTGAACGGTGAAGGACTTTTGCCCAGCGCGGTTAGCGTCACATGAGATTGCTTGCGGCGGTACACGGTACCGCTAAGATGGCTAGCGAGTATGTAGTCGGTGCAGAATACTTACGGAACGCGAGATGCGGAAAGAATTTAGAGAAATGGCTCTAGATGAGCGAGTACCTCTTGTTGGAGTTATCTTTCGATAATTTAAGCGCTCGGTCCTCATTTGTTCTTTATTAATTATAATTTGCACCTTGAGGATTTCATGTAATTGTCCTATGTTGTGTTCGTCTTTGAATCCTATTTGTCAACACACGCTTAGTGATCAGGCTGATTGCATTTAATAGGGATTCTCTGTATGCACACGTTGTGTACTGAAGGTTAGCTGTGTGAAGACTAGCGCCGTTAAAAAGAAAGGGATGGCAGATCTTTTTGAGTATCTTGCAAGTTCCTTTCTTTCGGCCCTCTCTTTGCTACGTATTTAGGTACGACAAGCTCCCTTGGTCACGTGCGTTTGCATACGGTTATGTTGAGCGCTGCCAGTACCTCTTGCTGGAGTTATCTAGATGAGGGACTAGAAGGTAATGAAAGCAAAAAGTACGTGAATGAAAGAAGTGCTGAAAGAAAAGAAAGAATTTGAAGAGAGAGAAAGGCAAGAAAGAGAAAAAGATAGGCAACACGAGTTAGCAATGGCGAGGTTAAAAATGAGAGAAGATGAGGATAGGTGGAATGGTGCAGGCAGTTCTTCAGCCGTAGAATTAGGCGATAGGCACGATGAAGGACGCCGCAGATTGCCACTGATCAACATGCTCCCGTTCAGTGAAAGAGCTGACCGCATCGACGAGTATCTGAAGACTTTCGAGCGCATTGTGACAACAAGCAACGTGGAGCGCGGCGGTTGGGCAGTCATTCTGACAGGATTGCTGTCTGGATCAGCCAAAGAGGTGTGCAACGCGCTGTCCGAAGTCGAGTGCCAGGACTACGAGGCACTCAAAAAGGCGTTGTATCACCGCTACGAAGTCAACGCGGCAGGATACCGCCGCCAGTTTCGCCAGGACAAGAAAAAGCCAGAGGAAACCCACGGACAGTTCCAAAACCGATTACGCCATTTGCGGGACAAATGGATGGAGCTGGCAGACATCGACCGCTACGACCCGCACGCAATCAGAGACGAGTGCGTGAAAGAGGTGGCGCTGGGCCAGTACCCATATGAACTGACCAAGCACATCGGCGCGTCAGGCCAAGTACGGCTTGACGACATCGCCAGAGTAGCCGATCTGTTCGAGGACGCCTGTCGGCAGGTGGGAGTGGACAGACGGGACAAACCGCGCCCAGTCTCTCAAGTCCACCACCCCAGCCCACCTCCACAGAGGAGACGGACACCAACCTCATCGCCAGAGACAAGAGGGAAAGACAGTCATTAATCGAAACAATGTAATGACAAAGAGCAGTACAGCAAATCAGACAAGCCTGCCACCTGCTTCAACTGCGGGAGAAAAGGGCACATCTCCAGGTGGTCGGCCGAGAGCCGAGGGTAACCCGCCTCCCCTCCCCCGGTTGACCCATCACCCTGAGAGCGGGTGGGTGGGAGGTGGGGGTTGAACAACCTTAAGAGCTACAGCCCACCCTCCCGAACGAGTAGTGTTTTCTTGCAAGTCAGAGTTCAGGGCTATAAAGGCAGCCGACTGCCAACCTCGAATGCTGGGGGCCTGGGCAGCTCAGATGGGAGAGCTGCGGACTAGCAGATGGAGGTTGCTGGTTCGAATCCCGGTGTGGCCA
>SMGT01015031.1:0-11236 GCA_004794575.1 Lanistes nyassanus | reverse complement strand
ATTACTCCTTACTTATTAATTTTCTGTCAGTATTACCATTTCTTCAGTCATAACAAGATCGTGAAAATTAAATGCTTGTAGCTGCAGAGAAAAAATCTTTTCAGAAAATGTCCCTGAGAATTATTTTTTAAAAAATCGAGAAATTTTTAGTGAAAATAGGACTGACAGTATAATATTATCTTGGAAAGGGGTGCATGTCACGATTAACCTGACAAGTAGAGAGGTTTATGACAAAACGGTCTCCCATACTAGCCGTTTCGCTAGGCTGGGCAGGTAGCTGAACTGCACAGCGGGGGAGGGGTGAGGTCGCTCACGCATTAAGAAACTGACAGAGGAGCGAGGCGAAAAAGTGAGTGGTTAACTGAAAGAATGAGGAAGAAAGACGTTAGATGCTGACATGGTGGAACGTGCTCCCCGTTTGTTTGATGTACCTGCTCCTTCAGTCACTGAACTGAAGGTATTGTGTATCAGTAAAAGCAGGATTTTTTTTATACATTTTATGTGTTAAGCCACTGGATACAATCATGGTATAGAGCTCTAGAAATTTCTGTGCAGAGGCATGCTTCTTTTACGATGTGATTATGTTGTACGATAAAAACGGGAGGATAGGATTGTAAGAAAACGCCGTTCGATAATGTGGCTCGTTAGTGGAATTTACGTTTACCGATTCTTTAGTAGATGTGAATGTATAGTGAGGTGATTGTTAGGAAGGGAGTGAAGTTTAAAGGGTGATTGAGTGGGCGTCATGCTCATCGAATTGAAACTGTAACTGGAAAACAGTGTGTAACAAGAGAATTAAACCTATAAGTACGGTGTGCTATCCCCACGAAGAAAGGACACACGATGATTAAGGTGGGAGGTGTAACTCAAAGCTAGGTACTAAGTAGGGTGAACTTAGGAGTTCCAGGTAGGGGTAAGGAGACCCCTTTAGAGCAACGACATCGCAGGACGCGTCAGCCCCAGAGCCGACACCTGTGGATTGGAGTTTGGAAAGCTTGGGAAGCAGACTAGCGGAGGCGCGAACGAGGCGACCTCGTGACAAGACGATGGGAGCGTGGGGGAATGCACCCGGGTCTAAATGTGATACAAAACTCACTTTCACGATGTTGCATAGGAATGCCGCAGACGCCACGTCTCTCAGCTCCAGTCTCAGCACTGGTCCGAATGCACCAGTTTCTTTCCTGACTGATAGGAGTCACCCCTGTTGCAGCAGCCTGCTAGTTCTCTGGGTCCACGTCGCGGTAACAGCCGTACTCTTTTGTGGTAACTACCCCAGAACTGTTGGGTGCATTCGGCATTCGGCATTCGCGGTTGGCAGTCGGCTGCCTTTATAGCCCTGACCTCAGACTTGCAAGAACTCACTACCCGTTCGGGGTGGTGGGCTGTAGCCCAGAGGATTGTTCACCCCCACCTCCCACCCGACCCCCTCTCAGGGTGACCGGAGGAGGGGGGGCGGGTTACCCTCGGCTCTCGGCCGACCACCTCCCTCGCTCCACCGCGCGCTCCCCCGACTGGCTGTTTTAGCGAGCCAATCAGGTCGACGGTAACAAGTTACTCTTCCTCCTGATTGGTTAGGGCAACGGGACGCCAAAATCATAACAATAGCAATGTACCAAGAAATAAAATATTTACTTTTTTTGGTTTGTGATCTCATGGTCATAGTATTGTCTGTATTGTATTGGTTATCACTAAAATATAAAAATATTTAAATGACATTTCACAAGTCATTTGGTTTGCTTTAAAATAAATGTTATTTCTGCTTTTATCATAGCACCACCTAGCTGCTACACCAGAACACAGTCAAATGTATGTACATTTGTGAGATATATATATACACACATACATTCATACATGTTTATATAAATTTGGTGGGAGAGTTTATGTAACACCTGCCACATCCAGATTCAGTTCAAATCAGAAATTCTATTATACATAAACATAAAAATTGTGTTTCAGCTAATCTAGTTTATGGGTGTACATAGCTGAGCACTATACAAGTATATTTGATGACTTTTGTACCGATTCAAATATGAGTTTTAAGTGTGATCATTACAAGTCGTTTTATTAGGCAGTTCAAGACTACAGAATACATAAAACAAATAGGGCCTGAAGTGCCAAAAACACAATAACAACACAAATTAAATGACTCAGAAACCCATGAGAACGATCTAACACCAACTGTGTTACTAGGTCGTTGCTTCACTTACCAGTCAGAAAGAAATCTATTTAGATCGTTCAGTGAGTTAGACTGCAGATCGTCATCGTGCTGTGTAGCTCGTGTTGTGGTTTGTTTAGCGAGGAGATCTGAATTTGAAGGACGGTATGGTTTCGACCCGAAATCCCATTTTCAACGTTAACATCATTAACGGTGCATTTGTGATTGTCACTTGTATTAATTCGCGTCAGTCTCAACAGAACTGTCGTCACTATGGCTGCTTTCGCAGGACGCGTGAAGCGGCTCACTCTTCTCGCCACTGCCCGCAAGCAGACGATCCTAGCTGTCACCATTTTGACGTCACAAGTTAATTTCCGTCCAGGACAAAGTGTGGCGGTGTTTTGGGAGGGGAGGGGGGGGGAATTGGTCCTTAACGTCCAGCCGCAAACTATGTGCATATCAGGACGGCGTTGCTTAGACAAAGTTAATGTGCTGCCACACGTGGGACTGATGGCGCAACACGGGCCTCAGTCCCACCCAGTCACGTTATACTGACACCGGGCCAATCAGTCCTAGTACTGTTCCCTGTAGTGCAGGGCAGCTACTAGATTGCCAATTTTTAACTCTTACGTATGACTCGGCCGGAATGCGAACCACCGACCTCCCGCCTCGGAAGCGGACGCCTTAACCACTAGACCACCGAGGCGGTCGTTGTTTTGGGAGAAGTGAAAATGTCCACGTTTATAGTCAAATATCTCTAAAACAGGTTCGAGATTTTCATGTGGTTTGCGAATCCAGTATCTGTTAAAGATGCTTGACCGTTTCTTAAATAATAATAATAAAAAATGGCCGTCTCTCAGTTTTTTTCATACTGTTGCTCTTTGTTGTCTTATATGCACCATAAGTTTGATCCCATATATGGGATCAAGGCAGCGAGAGGGTAGAGATTTTCACTATGCGATAAGAATTCAAGGAAGGTATTCTACTCCTTTCGTTTCCATATCATCGCCTGGCTACTTTCATCGTCTGTCTATTGTATCATCGCCCGTCTTACATAACATCGCCGTCTTCGTATTCTACCCTCCAGTTGGCTACTTTTGGCGTTGGCACAATCGTTATGAGTGAACTGTTGTGTAGTTGCGTCACCTGATCTTATTTTGAGTGGAACGGTGTATGGACAGCAACTCTTATTTCGTGGATTATTACGTTTACAGTTAGTGCTTCTTTAATTTTTAAATGTTTTTTTGTGGGTAATAAAGTAAAGGGTGGAAATAGAACCACAGTTGTGTTTGTTTTGGAGTGAGTGGGCGTGTAAGAAATTTGAACACGAACACGAACTCACACATACATAACACATCTTAAAAAAAATTAAAGAGCGGGTTTTTGACAGCAAACTGCTCTAGGAAATTTATTCAAAACAAAAATTTGGGACCCAATGAGTTAAGGAAGCCTATGCATGCATGTGTTTTCCTGTTACTGTAGCTTGCTGTCATGGAAGCAGGATACTGTTAAACTGAGATTGAGTGCAAAAGGCCGCTGTAACAACCAAAGGGACATAATTTATACTGACGTTATCTCAGTGTCGCTGCTTAATTTAGCATGTATCACAGTGTACACTTGTTTTCTCGAGTGCAAGCACCGCACGTTATTCGCTCGGGGCCGGTCTTGTTTACTTAGCCAGAAAAATTGGGAGAAGCTTATATTGAAAACAAAATTTAAAAACCTAGTAATGCAGTCGGGAAACTACGTACTGTATATACGTACAAGAAATGAAACAGTTTTAGCGTTCTTCGATACCAGGGATTACAGTGGGAAGGTCTTGTATGTGATATTTTTGTTTACCTTTTAACAATAACAAAATATTCCTTTGTTAATGAGGTTATGCAGAAAAGATTTACTTAAAAATATACTGGTTTGCGTAAGGTTCATTATGAAAGTAGAACGCATTATCTTAGACTATATTACAGAGTGGAATACAAAAGACTTAAATGTGATAAAAATGAGGTTCACAACATAACCCATGCTGTCTGTGATAAGTACTCATGTCTTCCATTCGATTATTTTTCCAACAAGCAGAAAGAGCTAATTTTACCAAGAAATTTTACTATAAACAAAAAACACAAAGCATAGAGAGGGGCAAAAGGAAGTCTTAATGATGAAAAATAGTAACCGTAGCCATGCTTATAGATACATTTTTATTGATCACCATCATTCTCATTAAAAAAACTAGCAGTACCAACTGAATGTTAACTTCAATCTGAAACAAGTGAGACGATAAGCTGCAATGCTGTCACACACCCACTCGGCTACCTATCTTACTCTCACCAAGCGACCAAGGGTGTGGGGGCGTGTTCTTTTGCACACAACTCCGCACAACACAAGACAACGAGACGATGTAGTTTTTCTAAAAGGACCCGGCCTTATTTATTAAACTACACTCTCGCACTTGTCTCTCGGATACACACGGCGGCTTCCAACTAACTTTCACTACCACCGCACGTATACACCAACTAGTCACTAACTAATATTCTCCTTACTCTCATCCACACTAACCGAATCAACAACTAACCACGCTTTCTTCCTTCACACAGGTTCGAGTCTTTCAACCAACAATCTCCTCTCACGCACAGTCCTAACAATATACGTTTACACCAGAATATCTAATGATCATCGCACAACTTAATGATCATCAAAACCTTCACAGATAACGAGTTACTTCTCACAAACTTAATGTTCGTCTATCTTTACGGAGATCGAGTTAATTCTAAAAAAACTTTAATGTTCATCAATCTTCACAGAGATCGAGTTACTTGTCACAAACTTAATGTTCATCAATCTTCACGGAGATCGAGTTACTTCTCAAAAACGGAATGTTCATCAATCTTCACGGAGATCGAGTTTATCGACCAGAAATAAACTTATCAAACTGAAAAGCTCAGAATATTCCCTATTTTCAGGCTCACTTTTATCTTCTGTTATGTTTATATTATTAGCTGTTCACAGCAGTATGTCGAAGCTCGTGTCTCCGTCTCGAAAGTCACATCACACTGTCACGTACTGTACATTGTACGTTCCCTCGGGTGAATGTTTCTCCTCGACTCAAGAAACTGTATTCATTACCCACAACGTTCTACAGTCACAAACATTATTTTATTGTAAGAAATCTGTGCATTTTGATATTCAACAAG
Source organism: Lanistes nyassanus (assembly GCA_004794575.1). NCBI lineage: Eukaryota > Metazoa > Mollusca > Gastropoda > Architaenioglossa > Ampullariidae > Lanistes > Lanistes nyassanus. The sequence goes on along the minus strand of SMGT01015031.1, from coordinate 5,893 downwards.
TAAAACTTAAGTATTCACTTCCAAAAGCCGCTCAGTATCGATGGCAGGCTCCACCATCAGATCACATCTACCTTCAAACGGGCGGGGGGGGGGGGGCGGGAACCTGAAGAGGCGAATCGATCGGATTGCGTGACCTACGTTGAACCTGCTAAGCAGCGAGCTGACAGGCAACCAGTGTTATAGCTCTGTCGGGTGATTTTCAGACTTGCTTCCAGGACGATATGCCCCAACATCTGAAGAGCGTCCATAAGACAACGTTTTAGACAATGAAAGGAACTGCACGACCAAATACTAATGCCGTTTTATCTCTGAATCTCTGGTGTCTTATTTTGAGGCTTTATAGTTTTCCCCTAGTCTAATTTACTCTGTTTCTAACTGTTGTGTCATGTACTTTTTATTGCAAAATAACACGTTTGCTCTTTCCTGTGCGAAATCAACCAGATAAAACGTATGCTTTATTTTAGCGCATAGACGGATATTGTTTGACTTACCACATATTAAACCATTCGCTTTTAGTACGCCATTTATTGGTTTGATAAGCAACGAAAAGTCTATGTTGTAAGATGTCTCAAGACAGTGGAGAGATCTCCCAAGTTCTCTGTAACAAAAAAGTGTATGAAAATATTTTTTGTTTATACAGCTGCTAGTGCAAACAATCCACATAGTGATATTAAACAGCATTTTAAATCGCCATCAATTTGCAATAAGATAAGTAATAAGTTAACAAAATTTTTATTTATTTAAAATAAACACGGACAGTAAGATATGTATCATTGCCCCCTATTCTTTTAGGTCAACGGGCTGGTATTTTGGTTCATTGTGTATTAGTAATTTTATTTCCCAAAACTATTTAACTTATGTATCAGTTATTTGATTTTGCATAAGAAAAGCGCTGTGATCTTGTATCATTTAGGAATTATCTTTTGAAGAATCTTGTCGAAGCATGCATTAATGCTTGCATGATAATTCTTTTTAAAATTTGCTTATCATTGTTTTCAAATATGATGCCTTTTTCAAGGCAGGAAGCCAAACCTCATTTGCGTTCTTTGCCTGAGTGTCCCAAAGCTTGAATTCATCCAGCTGCCTGGTAAGTTTTGAAATTGTAATTCATAGTATAGACAAAGGCAAAGAGAAAGGACGGGAGGACGGAAGTAAGAAGGAAGGAATCAATTTAGGAAGAAAGAAAACAGAAGAAATGTAAAATATTGCTATTTGTTCTAGTCACACTCTACTAATTGTTGTAACATACGAGCATATTTGAGCTTTTGTGGTAGTCCCTTCCTTGGCCTTTAATAAGATATTCCGCATTGGTGTTAGACAGTCACAGTTTGCCAGACTTATGAAGCAACCTGAAGCAGAATGTTAAGGATTGATTTAATAATCATAGGACAAAAGCGTTTAGAACAGCTTCTTTGTGCAAATGATCAAATAAATGAATTCGTTATGTTTATCTCAAATGCCTAATTCATACATTTTCCACAATCATACACAATATACTATCATAGTATCTAATTACTAAAGCTAAAACGACTAAATATTATATAAAACTCCACAGTCTCCGATGATTGCAAAGAAATGGACAGGGCTGACTCGCATTTCTTTTTCGTACATTTATAAAAATTGCAGGGTTTACACCACGTGGGCCTCTGAGACGGCGTAGACCATTATAAAGATTATACACATTAATATGAGGAGTGCGATGCATTTGTGAAACCCTTCCCATGCATTCAAAGTCCTTTTTCTAGGGTAATGATTCGAATATTCGATTGTTGCAGCTGTGACTTGAATCGAGGCAGGGGAGTAGGACCCTTGAACCGGTTGTAAATCGTCGGTTAAAGGTAGTGCTTTCAGCCAAAAGTCTTTGATTAGCTGGTTTTATTTTCAGCACCTGTGCGGCAGTCTGCAAACTCTTGCCCTAATAAAATCATTTTTCTGATGTAATTACCTCTGGTAACAACAAAGAGAACTTAGCTAAGCAAGACTTAGACAACGTTTTGGGGAATACCCCCTTCTTCCTGACCACACAAACGTAACTGACAGTTAAGTGACCATTTTATTTGTTATTTGTTATCTGTTTGTGTCGTCCTGAAGAAAGGACTGTCCCGAAACGTGGACATCTTGTCTGTCCAGGTCTTTCTTGTTCTTTTTATTGTTACCTTATTTACCCCAAGCAGCAGTCACCTGTTTCTTTTCTCTTTACTTCAGTAATTATCTTTCTCCCTCTAAAATCGGTTCGGGTGCTTAAGTACGAGTATTGTAAACAATGGTTTACTCAATAACTTAACAGTTGGTATCCACTGCACTGAGGCAATCTGAATGATCAAAGGACTTGATTAATGACAAAAAAATTGTCTCCGTTGAATTCACGTTCAGTACAGACAGAATAAAGACAGACTATTAGATAGTGTTGTGAATACATTTTTTTTTACACATCTGTCTACCCATGAATTACAGTGATAGTCATCTCTTTCATGCACAATATGTGTATTTGCTTGATATATCTGAAACCGTCACCCTGTGATTTGTCACAGCGAAATAAACTGATGTGACTGAAAACTTTTAACAGTTAGTGGGAGTCTATGAGGAAAAGAAAAGATCGTTTGGATATAAAATAATCTATGTTAGTAGAACGTGATTAGATTTGTGAATGGAGGAGTCAAACTCCCAAAACAAAAAACCTGAGGTTCCATAGTTTGGTGTAGGAAGGAAGAAAGGAAGGCAGGAAGAAAGAAAGAAAAAAGAGAACGAAAGGACGAAAGCAAAAAAGAAAGAAACAGAAAGAAAGAAAAAGGAAAAGCAGTAAGAAATATTGCAAACGAAATCATAAGAAATTCATAGTGTAGACAACAGAACAACAGTCAAATATTTCGCTCTGGCACTCCTGTGAACATCTGTCACAATCTTATGCAATCTTCTAAATTATTTCCATGAAGAAATTATGAAAAGCCTTCTGCCTTGAACTCAACTGATAAGTTACACACGACTTGCATTAAAACAACATAAATACCAGTCAAAAGAAAAGATAAATAAACTCACCAAAGAACAGACAGAAAACTAACAAGTGTTTCATGATGAACCAGTTAATTGACTGTTTAAGCAGTCATTAAGCACAGCCCGGAATATTCGTAAGCTATTGGAAAGCTCATCTGACAAAGTGGTTTCTGTGTTCCTTTATATATATATATCACAGTTGGGAAACTAGTTTTCAAAAGTTATAACGATTGGTTGCAGTTCGTTCTTACAGCTTGAGTTTTGGATCGATTTCCCGTTAGGTAAGCTGGCAGACAGAACAGTGGTGTTCTCATACAACCCCCACTGACCTGCGACCTTAAAAAAATCAAGGAGCACCTTTCCCTTTGTAAGATATGTGTGGTGCCAACGATGGTGGACTAGCTGAGGATTGTGCGCGAATGCCGGGGAAAACCTGTCTAACTTGTCTCACCTGTTCAGCTGAATATTCCGTCGGCTCCGTATTCCTGGAAAACGTGACGCTACTTTTGTTAACACGTCGACAGGAGACCAGTTGGGAACCTCATACACATCAATCCAAGGTCCCTAAACAGTGAAAAGCCAACGTAGTGCATCGTTCGTAAAAGTAAAACACACGGGCAGGAACCAATACATTGCTGATGTAAATACAAACCACAACAAATACAACTTAACAACACAACACAACACAACACAACACAACACAACACAACACAACACAACACAACACAACACAACAAAAACACCGAGTGGAATAGGGAAGTGGAAGAGGGAAGCATCGATTTAAAACTGGCCGACACCGGGAAAAAGACGCCTTAAACTACCTTTCCTCCAAATTCTCCTTTGTTCCTCCTTCTGAGCGGTTCTGTAATATGGGTCGTAATATGGCAACGTGATTACCTGTGGCAAATATAAGCTTGAGCCTCGTTAACTAAAGATGAAAGGAATCACAGATGTATTCATTTCTGTTTGCCGAAATTAAGCAGAAAAAAGAAGTACATAACTGTGCAGAACAGTATCATACAGAACTGCACAAAACGAGGTCAAATAGAACTGTGCGAACATTGTTATATAGAACTGTGCAGAACATTGTTATATAGAACTGTGCAGAACAATATCAAATAGAACTGTGCAAAACATTGTCATATAGAAGTGTTCAGAACAGTATCATATAGAGCTGTACACAAAAGTTTCCTACAGAACTATGCAAAACAGTGTTTTATAGAACTATGCAGAACAGTATCGAATGGAACTGTGCAGAAAAGCATCGTATCGAACAGAACTGTGCAGAACAGTACTGTGCAGAACAGTACTGTGCAGAACAGTGTATATAGAACTGTGTCGAACAGTATCATAAATCTGTACAGAACAGTATCGAATAGAACTGTGCGGAACCGTATCGTACAGAACTGTGCAGAACAGTGTCATATAGAACTCGGCAGAGCTGTGTCGAATAGAACTGTGAAAAACAGGTTCATATGGAACTGCGCAGAACAGTGTATATAGAACTGTGCAGAACAGTAACATATACAGCTGTACAGAACGGTATCCTATACAACTGTGTATCCTATACGTCTGTGTAGAACAATATCATATACAACTGTGTAGAACAGTATCATATACAACTGTGTAGAACAGTATCATATAGAACACTTTCCTTTTACTGTTTGGTGGGGCAGACGTTTTAAAGAAAGACATAAATTTACACTGTCGATCCTACTTTCAACGAATATACGACAAAGATATTTTAACAAAATCACAAACACTTATGCAACGCAACTCAGGATACCAGTTTCACTCACGTTTGTCTTTTTTTATTTAAAAAAAAGCGTATTAGAATCTTCTCAGAGGCAACTGTCAAGGAATCGACTGGTTTAATCATTATCTTTCACCACGCTGAACATAAATCAGACCGCCTCAGTGATCTAAAGGCCAAGGCGTCTGCTTCCAAAGCAGAACGGTAGTGGTTACGTGCGGTGTGAGGAAAATTGATTTTCTTTGACCTGTATGTCGATGTGACCTGAATAGCCAACTGAATAGTTTCTTTCTCGGAAATATCCTTCTTTCCCTTTGCTTTTCCTTAAGGGCCTAGAAAAGGTCAGAGGTCATGTATTTATAGGTAATGACGTCAGCAACAGACGTGACTACCTGCAGTATGCATACGTAAAGTAGTGGTCAGTCTTCCGCAATCCGGTTGGTTGGTTCTTCATTGCTAATTAAGTTCAGTCGCAAATCAGGTGCATATCAGAGCAGTTTGAAACAATATTTCCATACTGAGACCAAAGATCCATGTGGATCTATAATCTTTGCTGGAACTTCCCACCAGCCACATTATATTCAGACCGAGCCAACCAGTCCTATTACTGTTCAAGGTGTCTGGCAGGCCGTCTGCTAGATTGCCAGGTTTAAAATCTTAGGTGTGCTCGTTCTGGGATTCCCAGGGCTGGATCAATCAGTTTGAGAGGGGGTAGGTTTTACACTGTTTTTTTGCGGGGGTCCAGTAGTCTCCCACCCTACAGGCATACAGATTACGGTTAGGTGACACGATAAAACGCTGTCATACCCATTTTTGGTCGGAGAGGGGGTGCTTAAGCACCCAAGCCACCCCCACCCCAGATCCAGCCTTGTTGCTCCCATACACACTGGAAAGCACGTAACATAAACGTATTCACGTGTAAAGCAAGGACACGTTTTCTAGCAAGGAGTACTATCTTACTGACTGTGGGATGTGGCTATGTAGCAAGAACAGACAGGACCATCACATGGTTAGAAAACTATATTGTGGGGTGTGGCTACTCCTATTGCCATCTAGCAAGAAGAAATGCAGATCAAATACAAGTGACTGTGAGTGTCACGTGTTGGGGTCTGGTGGGTCAAGGAGATTGCACCATAGATTCCAGGTGTG
>SMGT01015030.1:0-11267 GCA_004794575.1 Lanistes nyassanus | reverse complement strand
TTTCTTACTGTCTCTTTTATTTTTCTTCTTTTCGCCGACAATATGTTCATCTTCAATACTAACGATGTGTACGGCCCAGTGTCGTCTTTCATCGTCAGTCACAACCTCATGATGTTTTACAACTCGTCTTATGGATCAATGGTGTTGTCAGTCATCATTTCGCTTGAGAGATGCTTTTGTGTTCTCTTCCCTCTTCATGCTAAATCAGTTTTAAAAACTAAGAACATGGCTGTTATCATACTTGTGACCATACCCATTGTTAGTTTTCTCAGGCTCGTTGTGACAGCCAAATATACAGCAGCGTGTTTTTACGACAAACGAAAGCAAATAACCTTTCTCAGTCTTTATGTAACGGAATACCAGACGAGGAATAAAGAGCTGCTAGACTTTCTAGACGGAATATTTTACGGATTTGTCATTACCGTGGGATGTCCAGTCATAGTTTTGATCTCCACCTTTATCACTTCCGTCAGACTCTGGCAGACCGTCAGATGGAGAAAGCAGACTTCATCAGGCAGCACACAGAAGGAAATAGCTGTGACTAAAATGCTTGTTTTGTTATCCATAGAATTTCTGATATTCGCTTTGCCTTTAGCTGTACTGAGAATATATCCGTTGTTCAACACCGAATTCAGCGCTAGAGGAAGATACAGAGAATTATTCCTTGCCTGTATCAATATCGGTGAAACACTCACCTGTATGGGTATGAGCTTCAGTTTTGTTGTCTACTTTAGCGCGAGTTCAAAGTACAGGGAGACGTGCAAAAGTTTATTTCAAAACACCCGTTGGCTTAGAGACAAAGTGAAGGACAAGCTCTCTTCCATTCAGGAGCATAACCTGTCACAGACAGCTGCTACTGTTTACTCAACGTATTCTAGGCAGCAATAAACCTGTCTGCTACAGCACGTCAGAAACACCGTGACTGTTTATTCACATTACTGTACTCGAGACAGCAGTGTCACCTTCGAGACAAAGGGTGTCAGCATCGACTGTTTATTTATAATGTATCCCAGACAGTTGGGTGATGTTGACTCACAATATATAAAAGACATCCAGCCTGTGATTGCTAATTGTTTGTTTTGTGTCCACAGTTGTGAATTCATTCTCATAATGTTTCCAAGAAGTCTATAATTGCTAACTTGCCAAATAAATGGTTTAAATAGTTATATAAAAGTAGCTATAGCTTAGACTGATGTGACTACGCAAATAGTGAATACACAGCAGCTGTGACCGTTTGTAGCGTTCCCAGAAGAGCTGTCAGCTCGCTCAAAGGCCCAGAGCAATTTGTTCATGTATTTGTTATGTTCTGGAAAGCCGAGATGACACAAACTTCGTACATAGCAATTAAATTTCCTCGATGCTTACTAAAAATAATTCGCGCCAACTATTTATGGGTAGTATCCGGAGAGGCTCAGTATAGAAAACGCCCCAAATACTTCTGGGTAGTACCGGGAGTACCTCAGTACAGAAAACGCCCCAAATATTAATGATAAAAACTACGGAACACGAAGAGCAGCAAACAGTGAACACAGGTAGGAAGACTTCAGGATGACGATATAATAAGTGTAGTAGAAGGTGAGAAAACACTAGCTTCTAGTTGTTTCAAGGGTCTGGGGAGGAAGATGTTCATCTGGAAGAAGCTTAAATCTGGTTCTCCGTGTGTTGCTTGCAGAACAAGCATAAAGTTTTGTCCATTTTTCTTGAGTGGGGGCCTGGTTAAGCTGGTAGGTGTGCAGACTAGTAGATGGAGGGTTGCTGGTTCGACTCCCCGTATGGCCAGGATTATTTCGTGGAGCTATATATTGTGCAAACTCCACTCGGTCATCTGCCCGCACTTTAAACTGTCTGCCGACCTGGCCATCTTACTGGCCAACTATTAGTCTGGCAATTTTTTCATTGCATAGCTAAGTAATTGGACCCGGTCCACCTCCCCGATATGCTCCAAGTTTGCGGCGGGACGTTAAACAACCAATAACCAATCATTTATCTTGAAGCACACGCGTTATTTATTTTTGTTCAATGCGCTTTGTGGACGTCTGTTAGAAAACTAGAAGATAATGCAAAGACGAAATTCAAGAAAATCAAGATAATCAATATATTGCATCTCATGCCGTTCATGTCAATGGAAAATAGAACTACACCACAAAAACAAACAAATAAACGAATAACAGCATGACTGTTCCCTCCACTAACTCAGAACAGCGACAATTGTGACCAGAACCAGGGACTGGTCTACTTAAAGGTGGACAGGCGGAATAGGAATGTCACGGAAACGTGCCGTGAGAGCAATGACGCGTGATGAGTAAGGTAGTCACTTAGAGTGAGCGGTGACTAAGCGCTATTTTTAGATCACTGAGAGGTGATCACCGCGCGAGAATAGGACGAGAGGCGCGCAGTTTTTTTTAAGTAGAGAGGACGATTGACGTGTGTGTGAGAGAGAAGGCCGACGACTGGAAGGGACCGTAACAGACGGACGTTTTCTGCAAGTGCCCAGACACCTGAGCAGAGCCCCTTCATCGGCACTGGAAACGCTGAGAGAGCGTAGGCGATTTTTGTGTCAAAACCCTCTGCCTAGACAGGAGGTAGGCCAGACACTCCATGGGAGTTTTTTCTCTATTTTTTTTAATCATGTTGTTTTTGTGAGAATAGGATATTATAGTAATACGTTTTCGTAGGGTTTTCTGTTTGATTTCATGCACGAGGCTTCGTCAGCGCCTCCTGAGACGAGACGTAACACCCCCCCCCCCCAGAGGTGGATGTGTAGGAGCAGTGACGACTGCGGTAGCGTCAGGGGGGTCTTTGTCGACTGACAGCTCCAGCGAAAGTGAGGAAGTTTGAACTGCTAGCGTGGAGGAGAGGAGATGTTCTTCCACAAGTGAGCGATTTGTTGAGGGAGCTCGCGTGGAGGTCCTTCGCATCTCCACCAGTGGATACTTCGCGGTAGGAAGATTTTGTAACCCCGCCTTGATGTCCCTCCGTGAAGACTGTGCAGATCTCCAACCCGTTGATTGATGAACAAAAGATTGATGAACATTCCTTTCTGAGAAGTAACTCGATCTCCGAGAAGATTGACGAACAGTTGTGATAAGAAACTCGTTATCTGTGTAAGTTGTGATACGAAGCTCGATCTCCGTGAAGATCGATGAACAGTCGTGATAAGAAACTCGTTATCTGTGAAGGTTTTGATGATCATTAAGTTGTGCGATGATCATTAGATATTCTGGTGTAAAAGTATATTGCTAGGACTGTGCGTGAGAGGAGATTGTAAGTGGAAAGACTCGAACTTGTGTGAAGGAAGAAAGCGTGGTTAGTTGTTGATTCGGTTAGCGTGGATGAGAGTAAGGAGGACCGTAGGTGAGCGAATAGTTGGTATACGTGCGGTGATAGTGGAAGTTAGTTGGAAGCCGCCGTGTGTATCAAGGTGTTAAGTGCGTGAGCATCAGAGAGCGAGTGCGGGAGTGTAGTTTAATAAATAAGCCCGGGTCCTTTTAGAAAAACTACATCGTCTCGTTGTCTTGTGTTGTGCGGAGTTGTGTGTAAAAGAACACGCCCCCACACCCTTGGTCGCTTGGTGAGAGTAAGATAGATGTCCGAGTGAGTGTGTGTGACAAGCAAACAAATAGGACGCAAAGCTGATAGCGCTGGAAAATTTTCCGCATGTATAATTAAAAGTTGTTTTGCTATTACCTTCTTAAATTTGTTATCATTTACTTGTTAAAGTTTGAAATTTTATACCAGCAGAAAAGTTGACAGGGTACTTCCTGTGTTTATGTCACTCTATATCTTCCCATAGTCTTCTGTACTTTTGTTTGTGTAGAGGTGACAGGTCTGGCTGATTGTGTATTATTTTTTTCTATTTGTAAGCGATAATGAGCGTATAAATGAGTTTAAATGTTTGTGAATAGTGCAGAATTTCTCTGCCTCTAGAAAATATGAAAGTGTCTATTCCTATAGCAAACGTTCATAGTGCAGTGATAAGTGAATTTGTATGAGAGCAGACATAAAGTCATTTATCTCTAGGTTAACGTAGCTCCTGCACCCACCCAGCTGAGGTACAGCTATCAAAATCCTGAGTTTCACAAAGTATCCACTAAAAACAGTTCTATTACAAAATTAAATTTATGTTTTTTAGGCTGCAGCCCCGTCATTTGATGTCTCATCGATGTGCTGCGCTCAGTTCCTTTTGTTTTAAAAACTTTTCCTTTACAGCAAGAAGACGTTTGGGAGCCTGCGGTGGTTTGACGCGATAACTGACGCAATTACATTCTAGGCTCTTCTTGAAAGCGGTCGAACGTCATGTCACTGCGCGATGTTAGTCTTTCTCTGTGTAGAGAAATCGATTGAGATGATAAGTTATTTCCAATGGTAGAATCTTCGTTCAGTTTTTAGACACACTTAGGGGCAGATTGCAGAGAGGGAGTCAGTGTGGCTCCGTGATTTGTGACAACTAAAGAAGAAGAGTTGAGTGTCAAGAAATTCTTCGAGTATTACTGTAATAAAGGTGCAGAGTTCTGCTGATGATTTGTCCGACTGTTTTGTTCAACGGTAAATAAACAACGGCCCACTGCAATTGGTTGGACTGTGTCGTCATTGCATGTGGTGGATAGTAAAGTCTACATCTTTGAGAACGAGCGCTGAGAGCTAATCTCCAGTACCACGAGCTAACTGTCCGCCACACACCCACACCCTGTGAAATCAGGCGAGAAGCCTTGTGTGGAAATCGTGCGTGCTTGGTGGGGATCATAACGTTCATTAAAGATAATCTCATAAGCAGGATAATCACCGTACGGTGTATATGTCCAGCAGTATAGCCACCCAACCCAGCCCCAGCTCCTGCTAGGGGTGTTCATTTACAGACTTCGGGTGATCTCGTTTATCGGTTTTCTCATATACATATATATATATTACAAGATTTAGAGTCAAAATAACGAAAAAAATTGTCAGTTTAAATGTTGCGCATCAGATCTGAAGATGACAACACTGATCTTGATGCGCTGCGATCGTCACTCTGCATCTATTGTCTCTCTGGCCTGTGATAACCGCTCTAGGGTTTTCTACGTAAGCACTCAGGTAAACAGATTTTTCCTTTAATCTGAGAGGAAATTTTCAACCTTGTGCAGTTTCTCCACATAAAAATGATGATGAGTGTGTCAGATCTGAAAACGACAGCATTAAACGTTCATGCTCTACAATCGTCACTCTGCATCTATCATCTCTCTGGTCTGTGATAACCACTCTAGGGTTTTCTAGGTAAGCACACAGGTAAACATATTTTTCCTATTAATTTGAGAGGAAATGTTCAACCCTGTGCAGCTTCGGGAAACTAACTCCTCAAGCCCATCCCATTTGATGGTTTGTTGTGATATCTGTTTACCAAGAACGTCTTCTCTTTGCCATGCCAGAGTATATACTGTCCGACCAGTTTCATTCATTCGGGTAACTGTGTATGTTCGTGGGTGCGTGCGTGCGTGCGTGCGTGCGTGCGTGCGTTTTGGTTCGTGTTACTTTATTGCAAAATCTGTAAAGAAACACGACAATAGAAACGCAAATAGTCTGAATCTGTAAATTATATATATATGTTTATGGCTTGAAATCGGTAATGATCTACAGTCAGTGATCTCTAGGCAACTGTTTCCCCACCATGTTATACGTAGTATTCCACAGCTCTTTGTAGTCTGACCTGAAGACCTTAATCTGAGCGCTTTGATCCTTACCGCCATCGCGCTTAACGACCTTGTAACTATGGTGACGTTAATTTGTGCTTTATACAGAGGGCAGGAGAGCTACAGCGTTTCTTGAGTGCTCGCACGACCAGAGAATTTTTATTTATTACACATGATAAATAATAAACTATCTCGTTATGCTCATCAACTAGCACTCCGAATTAACAAAACGTACAGCACGTTGCATCTGCCTAGAGTAAAGTGAAGATGGTACTAGTTCATTTGTGAGGCTGGTATTAAGCTGTTATAGGGCTATCTAGACATGGATGATGTTACATATCGTGGTGTGAATGAATATTCTGTTACTAGATTAATGTTAAGACTGAATTAGTCACTAGCGGGAACACACAAATCACTTCTTGAGAAACTGCCATTCAATGTACTAGAACACTGACAAGTCCATCAGCGACTTCGGGTGGAATGAATTTCGTATGAACTGCCTTGACTGTATGTACACTCTATTGCTTATTGATGTCCTGTTCGACAAAATAGAGGCACGACAAAGTGTTTGTTCATAACCTTAGTTGGGGTAAAAATTCAACGTGTTCACAAGATTGAAAAACAGATGGGATCAGAGATTTCAGTCTTAATAATTAAAAAAACTCTGAACAGTCGCTGCCACAGGGAGGAGACAGTTTCAAAAGATCTGACAACCAGTTGTTCAGAAAAACAATTAACCTGCTTAGTCCAGCAGTACACCATGTGCACATCTTTACAACGTAGTCATATTGAATATATAATAAACGTCTGTCTATGCTTACAACAGTACTTTCACTGGAAAACAAATAAACAACCTAGTGCTCTCCAATCTGCCAATTTCCTCCCAGAAACATACCTCCGAGGACATTATTTATGCATTACAGTCCTGCCTGGTACCTGCCAACTTATTTACTCTGCAGCCCAACTACGTGCTGGAAGCATTAGTGGGATGGCTTATAAATGTTATCATGTGAGAAAGTACTGCACAAAGCAATCAGTTAGTCTTCTCTTGAATTTACCTCTAAACACCTTACTACACCTCGTCTACCTCGCGCCACGACGTTGAGAAAAGTGGTCACAAGAATCACAGTTAGGAGCCCAACAGGTGCAACGCTGCCATGCTAGATGGCCTTGTTTGCAACACAAGCCGTCTCTTACAGGCCAATCTTACTTAAACCAAATAAAAATTTAAAAAACCCACAAAGGCAGTTATTTGTAGTGAAATGTGTTTGTTACTCTGTAAAATAAACCCTAAGTATCACTTGCTGAGTAGAGTATCAGCAACAGAGCTCAGACGTCCAGGCGACAGGTTCTGATGGATCAGGTAGTGCACTGGGCTTTACACTGTGACACTCGTCGTGAAAGTTGTAAAAGTGTAGACTCGAAAAGCCAGCAGCATCGGAAGAACATGTTCGTATAGGAATATAATAATAAGATTATGAATAAAATAAACAGAGAAACCAAACTAAAAGTTTATTCTAAGCGCTCGAAGACTCTCGGCCACGCACATCAGATACATCAAATACCTAATAATATTGAGAATACACAACAAATGCGAGATCTCAAAGCCCTCAATATAAAATAAACATAACCAATCATTATAAGTAAAGCTGCACAGTGAAGATAAAAATTACGCATTAATAAATCCAGAAAAACAAAAGCATAAAAATTATTAAAAGCAATTCAGACAAATAAATTGCATAAAACCTATATCAAAGAAGACGGTTATTTTAACAGTAAGACAACAAATTTATAAAACATAACAAGGGAGAGAACTAGTTGCAAAACAACGTGACGGTGCTTCAGCGGTAATGAACTGTTTCTAAAGCAGCGAGATACCTTGAGAGTCGGGGTGGGGGGGAACGTATTGGCTAATTTTGTCATTTCAAAGCAGGTGCTTAGTTTGGTTTGGTTTCTCTTGCTTAAGATCCCGTCACAAACGAGATGCATATCAGGAAGGTGTTGCTTGAGACAAGTTAACACAAGGACTGTTACAACACGGACCTCAGTCCCACCCAGTCACATTATACTGACACCGGGCCAACCAGTCCTAGTACTGTTCCCTGTAGACTCATGCGTCTGGCAGGGCAGCTACTAAATAACACAACGAAAAACTGATTGCGATAAGAGAGGAACCGCGGTAACATAGTCCCAGTGCAGCCGAAGATATGTATTAGGCGGTGGCAAAGAATGATATGATCGATTGTGTTGAAATCAGCAGACAAGTCCAGGAGCGACGGGATTCACGCGTGACCGGTGTTCAACCTCCGGAGATCCCGTACTTAAGCGCTTTCAGTACCTTGACCATTATTATAGGCCGACTGGAAGCGTTATTGCAGAAGGAAAGGACTGTTTTCATCCGAGAATAACAAAGGAGAATGAATGCTAAACTATAAGTATTGGAACTCTTTGTATGCGGTTATATTATAAGGAGCAATAGTTTTGATAAAATAAGAGGTTAGCTTTTAATGATATTGAAATGGATACTAGCGAAATATTTTTGATAGTGCGCGTGTTCAACCACTGCGTACGCCGGAGTATGATATGCCCGGATGTGTGGACGCGTCACAGACCCACGTATGCACAGATGCATGCCCCCCCCCCCCCCCACACACACACAGAATTACGGTTATTGTTTGGATCGCTTGCCCGGCACACGTACTTTCCCTAAATGTGACACCTGCTGAGAGCGCTGGTTGTCGCTGATTTTCTCCGGGTACACTTGTCTCTGACCGTAAGAATATGGAGTCCTACTTCATTATCCATTTTGTCACCATGGCACCCACTGGTCTCAACCTAAAACACTGACCCTCCCCCTCCTTTCCCTTAACCCACTCATCCCTCCGTCTCTCTCTTACTTTTTTAACCTTTTTTCTCACCTCCCTCCCACTCTCTCTTTCTCTCTCGCACATCGACGCCCCCTTACCCGCGCTGCTTTCTCTTTCTCTCTCCCCCGCCCACTCTCCACCCCCACCCTTCTCTACCCTTTTCATACTCACCTTGCGATTGGCTGCCCCTCTTTTTAACCCCTCTTACTCACTGTCCCTTGGTCATTCTCCTGCTATGCAGCCCACGCGCCACATCCACTGCAGATAAGTCTTTATCCTTTTCGTTTTGTCGTCGTTTTTGTGTCGTCCTGACGAAGGGGTAGTGTCCCGAAACATGTAGATTGTCTTCGTCTTTGTCCTTTTCTAACTTGGTACAGTTTCCTTGTTTTACATTTAATTTGGGCTTTTCCTCCAAGCGGCAGTCACTTGTTTTTGTTTTCCGTAATGATTAAAACTAGAGCAATATCTTATCTGTTCTTGAACCATACTGAAACGTTCAGTTTGTGGTGATGGTACGATGGAGTTTGACGACATGAGATTTCAGGATCCAGTTTGCAGATTTTACCCTTTTGCATCCATCACAGCAGCATACAGAAAGGATGCAAAGAGAAGAAGGGTTGACGGCTGAAGAATGTTGCCATGCTGGGCATAGCCTGGGAGACAGAACAGTAGCAAGGCTAGCGCAGTGTACTAACAACAGATGTGCCGCAACATATTTGGCAATGGAAAATTAGTCTCTCTCTCTCTCTCTCACACACACACACACTCATTCTCTCTCACACACACGCACGCAAGCGCACGGACACACACACACACATCTCTCTCTAGCAAACACACACTCTCTCTCTCTCTCACAGACACACTTTTTCTCTCACACACACACACACAATGAGACTGTTTTGTCGTTGTGGTGAATGGACGAAGGGGAAAAGCGTTCGTTTAACAGATCAAAACTAGGAGGTTTGATATCCCTCCTTTCATCTCACCCCCACCCACATTTACAAAAAACCCTTGTTAGAGGTGGGGCTAGGGGAAGGGGAAGAGGTGGGGTAGGCGAAGGGGTTAGAATTTAAGTACCGACGTGTTTACAGTACCGACGTGTTTACAGCACCGAAACAGCACGATGCGTACTCTGTACTGTACCAGAGCACTAATTACTAAGCACTAGTACCTGCCACCTTAGTGTATGAGGTAGTAAGTAAATATTAGTACTACTGTGTAGTACTGCAAAGTAGTAGTTTGAATAGTACTAGTACAGTAGTAGTACATCTTGAACATATGTAGCCAACTGCCGATAGTTTCTTGCAAACCTTTTGCAACAGTGACTTGGATTCTGGTTGGCTCAATCACTCGTGACGTATAAGCTATTTTCCAAGCATTTCCATTGGCTGGGAGTCTATGTCCCATTCTAGCTACGGAAAAAATTACGCGGCCAGGAGAGAGTGACAGACCAAGAGAGTGGTTTAAACCAAGATTTTTATAAGATGTATGGCTGTTTTTATTACTTAATCTATTTTTAAACTAATTTTACTGTCTCTTTTTTTTCAAAATTAGTTTAGACTTATTTATATAGCCTCACTGGTTGTACACAGATGTCCTTTCAGATCAGTGAACTAAGTTACAGAGTTGCCTGCTGTCCTGGATTTGTAAAATTGTCTCAGAGAATTAGTAGGAAAGGGAGGTGGGGGCTCTAGGAAGATCCTGGAAGGATTGTAACTATCCTGGAACCAACAGGATGGTTAGTGCAAGTAATGTAACCTACCAGTATGATCCTCAGACGGTGAACTTGAAGTGGCAGCAGAGGTCAATGTCCCCCTGGAGGAAGTTATGGTACTTGCAGCTTTTAAAACAGACGAGACAGCACTGCTAGTAAGCAAGATAGCAAAAGGCAGCTTCACATTTCACAACTGGGGATTTTATAAATGTAACCAATGTAACCAATTCTTTATGTCAATCAAAAAAGCATGTCCATTTCCATTTAATTATAGCACCTGGGATGGTAGCTTCAGGCTTAACTGCCGATTGGACACAAATACCAAGTACGGCAACAGCCATCTACTGCATTGTTTTACAAGATACTGTTTGTTGTGAACGCACGCATCTTCTGTGAAACCTCTTTATAATATAAACAAAACTAGCTAGCATAATCCATCAGCGCAACACTTTTTTCTGTCTGCTACACTGCTCGGGGAAATCTCACAGCCGGCGGGTGAAGTTATGAGCAGGATCGGCAGATCAGACACTACTGCCTTTCCTCTGGCTGACGTCACGACTCTCTCGGGAATCTCGTTGTTATCTCGTTCTGCAGAGGCGGCACCTAGGCACGCACACACGCGTTCATTCCATTTCCGATTCTTATGCCATCTACATCACAAGCAGAATGCAGTCTGTAGCTTGAAAATGTCACAGTTCGCTAACGAAACGACTTGCTATCTAGACGGTACAAGAGAATCATTCGAAAATGCAGTGTGTGAGCTAGAAACATTTGCAACGGTGTCTGGCTTAAAAATAAATTTTGACAAAAATAATGGCGATATGGATATCTAGGTATATACCCCACCTGAATATATGTTGAAATTCTGAAACATTTACTGCCTTGAGAATAATCTTCTCAACTGGCCTTTGTAAAATGAATTCTAAGCCGAAATTAGTTAAAATGCATAAATTACTAAAATTGTGTAAAATAAGTCAACTAAGGCCTGCTGGGAAAATATTTTCTTTAAACAACTCGTTCTGC
>SMGT01015029.1:0-11280 GCA_004794575.1 Lanistes nyassanus | reverse complement strand
CACAGGTGTCATTAATGATGCCGCAGGTTACAATTAGTCGGGACAGCACAGGTGTCATAAATGGTGCCCGCATGTTACAATTAGTCGGGACAGCACAGGTGTCATTAATGGTGCCCGCAGGTTACAATTAGTCGGGACAGCACAGGTGTCATTAATGATGCCGCAGGTTACAATTAGTCGGGACAGCACAGGTGTCATAAATGGTGCCCGCATGTTACAATTTGTCGGGACAGCACAGGTGTCATTAATGGTGCCCGCAGGTTAAAATTAGTCGGGACAACACAGGACACAGGTGTCATTAATGGTGCCCGCATATTCAAATTACAGGGGATTTTTTTCTTGGTGGGGGGAGGGGTCTTTTACCCCACGAGGCGTTATTAGAGGTTCAGAAAGGAAAGGTTCGGTGCACAAAAGGGGAATAAAAAATAGCGATGTATGTAGAGTGTTTTGCGTTCATGGGCACCTCAGCTCACATGGCGAGGATGCAAGCACAAGTCACGTGCACATGCAGGTCCCAGAGGTGCGATTCAGTGTCCCGGCAAGTCTCGGCTGTCAGGTCATCGCCGCCCGCCGTCAGGAGCTCTGAGCAGGACGCCCCCCGCTCCCCCACTGAGACACTTGACGGGAGGCGAGACCGCGCAAGGGAGTTAACTCTTAAAAGCAAAAAGAACTGCGGGCCAAGGAGCATGAAAAAGCGCAGAATAACTGGAGCCAATCAAAATATATTATCACGTAAAATATGCTAATCTCGTAGGGTCACCACTGAAAACCTTGCAGTTTCCTGGAAGATCTTTACTGCCTATACCCCACCCTACCCCTCCCCCAACCCCCACCTATCCCCTACTCCTACCCCCACCCTAACCCCACCCCTTCCCCTCTCCTAAATCCCCCTCCTCTGGGAAAATCCCCCTCTCCCTCCCTTCCCCCCGCCCCTTGAAAGACCTTCGAAATATAGCTCGCCATTTGATTGGCTCCGCTTGTTACACATCCTAAATAGAGCTCGTCATTTGATTGGTTCCAGTTGTTCTGCGCGTTTACATGGTGAAGAGCAGTAAATTGCCCGCGTGCTCCTGGAGTGTTGTGTATAACGTGTACTTTTTAAATATGTGCGAGTGGGTGGGTGTATAGCGAAACGTAGTGGCTGCATACAACCCAGTGCACGTCACAGCTTCTTCAACTCGACAACGAACGCAGGCGTCGACAAAGCAGGTCCTCGGGCCGACGGCGGGGCGAGCGCTGGGGGCGTGGGACGGGGGTGGGGAGGGGAAAGTACTGATACTCCCCGATGGAAAACCACTATGGGGTGGATGACAGTGCCAGATGATAGAGCAGTTCACGAAAGCCATCATCAAGTTACTGACCAATAACTGTTTACCTTGCTGCAGTCGCACATTAAAAATGCCACAAATTGAATAATTGTTTTCATTTCCTTTCATCAGCAGTTACCTGGGATGGTCAAAAGATGTTCTGATCATCTGGATACCAATGACTTTTTGCGAAAGATAGCTATGGGTGACACAGCTATTTTCCGAACTTCAAAACACTGCTTGCTAATTCACGTTTATGAGAGGTCTATTTCCGAACTGATAGAATTTTTAAAGACACCAATAGCCATCATAAACTCACTAGCAGCTTGTTGTAAACACCACCACACGACCAGATTTATTTCTACAAATGCGACCCATAAAGTGATGAACTGGACGGAGAAACGTACTGGTCTAAGGGAAGCAATGATTTCCAACACCTGGTTCTCCCTACAGTGATTTCCCTTTGGTTAACACAAGCAAATGGTAGCCTTCTTTACTGCCCCCTTATTCCAGAAACATTTTTGCCAACAATGTGAATGCTATCTAAAAAGACAATGATTGAATAGTTTTTTCAAAAAGTGTGAAATATATATTTAGCTGATCTGAAAATACTAAATCCTAAAACTATATTGGGTGTAAAGACAATTATGGCATAAGAGACTGATAATGTGTCAAAAATTGATTCGTAGTGAACCTAGGCTGGACTTTTTGCTTGCGACACTTCAGTTACATTTTTATGGGGCAGCAAAGTAACTAACAACATATAAATTTACAATGAGGGCAAACTTCCTATATGGCTTGATGTCTACTTCAGTTCTGCCCATCTTTCTCACATCAAAATAATGCTGTACACAATAAATGAAGGTAGAATACATTCACCCACCCATCCCCACACACACTCCTAACTATGAGAAATGAAAGACTTTAAGCCAAAACAAGCATAGATATTTATAATATTAATCCTTTTCTGCCTGGGGGGGAGGGGGTTGTTCTGTTGGGGGGGGGGGTTGAGGTTTTAGCAGGGGTAGGGGAGATGTAGGAACTGGAGGGGCAGCTCAGCAACAGAAAACTGGATGAACCTGAGACTTGTACTTCGATACATATTGCCTTCCCTTCCAAAAAGCAGTCTGTCATCATCATCATTGGCAAAAATAAATAAATATATTGCTAGTGCACTGCTAGGTGACACCCCCCTCCTTTCTGGAAAGCTGAAGGTACAGGCTTTACTTGTAATGTATACAGGTATTAATTTGTCTTGCTTAACAGCAAGCCCTTTGACGTACAGCCATCAGTTTTGTGGGGTTTTCAACAGGTTATTTAAAATGTACAAATGTCATCCTGCACTTCACAAGTTCTAAAACAAATGTCTTGACATCAGTATTGGCAACCAAGGTGGAAAAGTCTGATAGTCAAAGGATTTTGATTAAAGGGTATTTAAAAATCTGGTTTTCACTAAGAGATTATACTATTCCAGGAGTAAAACATTATGAGAAAAAAATAAAGGTTCTTAGTTCTTACTACATGTACATCTCAAAGTGAAACCAGCTCCCTGGGTCTATGTTAGTGTTGAAACATATATTTCCAAGCAACTGTATACTTAACTCGTTACTGTAACACCAACAGTAAGATCACCTGTTAGTGTGTTTACTCACAAACTACGGCAAGTTACCGTACTGCTCTTATCCATAAGCAGAAGTGACTCATAACCTGGCAGTAACCCGTGCTCGCTGTCAATACACAGTCACAGGTTGTGACCCAATGTCTGGTGCACATAACCTCTGTGCTTGTATGCATGTGGTATTCGCTGCCAGAGCTGCTTTGATATACTCCACGTCATCCACGTCCTCCACTCTCTTTTCTCTTCCCCCCACACTCACACCCTTTGGCACCATCTACTTTCCCCCACCCACCCCACGAAATGGCGTTCCTTAATAGCTGGAGATTAAAGAATAAGTAACCTGCAGCTTATTCATAAATAACAGAATGAAATGTCTGCTATTTCAAATATTCTGCCAAACCCTTTTCCTAATGTTTTTACAAACATGCACACACCCGCACGTGCACACACACACATTTGTGGACTTGCAGTCATCCACTGATTATCCTTATACATGCACACAGGGGACTTAGCTGCAACGTCTGCCTGGAGGGTTTTATACATCAATCTTTTCCTCCCATTACCCTACACTCACTTGTCCATGTACAAGCACATGTAAACTCCAGTAGATAATTGTGAAACTACTTGACTGGCTAAATACACAACTTTTTATTCTTTCAGAAATGCTGTGTCACACAGTAATACCCCACTCAATTATGTGTAAAATCTTACATTCTGTATTAAGGTCAAACTGAAGTGGCCTGTATGCTCCTGGACTTCAGAAGCATGTGACAACAACAGAGTGTTTTTAGCTGTCATGCCAACAGGGTGTTTGAGCTGTGTCATGCTAACAGGGTGTGTTTGCTTCGTTATGCCAACAGGGTGTTTTAGCTGCATGATACCAACAAGGTGTCTTTGGCAGAATCATGTCAAGTTTTTAGCCGTGTCATGTCACCTAACCCACAGTGATTTTTGAAAGTATTTACTGATTCGTATCTCCAGAGCCCAATTAGAATCTAGGGGTATATTACCTGTAGCTGAAGGAGGACCTAAGTCTTGCTACCTACCCACCCCCAACTCACCCCCACAGCCCCCAACCCTGGCTATTAACTGCTTTCTCCTCCAATTACAGAGCAAGTCTATTATTAGTACCAGCTTAGTCACGTCATTACCTGCTCCATTTTAAAAGTACGTCTGTGAAAAAAATATATATACAGCACTTTCTTTGGGGGCCTCTAGTAAAAACATACAATGACATATTTTTTTTCTGGCTTCATTTGTCTTGTTGGGGCATGAGGTTATCTCTGATTTTGTGAATGTTTTCTGAGGCCAACTTTTCAAACTTTCTTCAAACTCTGCTGCACATGGAGGCCAGTCTCGGATCTTAACACAGAAAAGCTATGGCATAGTGCATACACTTATCTTGCACTGAGGAACGATTATCATTTATCCTGAACAGTGCAACGTCTACAAGAAGACATACTCTACAGAATATATATGTATGTGTGCATGCATGTGCATGCATGCTCATGTGTGTGTGAGAGAAAGTAAGAGTGTGTGCATTAGCGCATGTGACAACATAACATGGGAAATGCTTTCCAACGTCAGCAGCAACAGGCTGGAATTACAGAAGGCAAATGAGTATCAAGAATGTTTGCAGTGGATCACATCACAAATAACTGCTCCAGTATTACAATTTACCCAAAAGCTAAGGGAGACCTTGGAGAACATGACATCAGGCACACAGGTAGAGCAAGGAATGGTGCCAAACACACAAATACTGTTCGATGTGGTGAGTCAGATGTTAGCAAGTGTCAACATGGGTTGAGATGAAAAGTTTCCCTCGTCACTTAAATTGAATAAAGAATACGCTTCAATTCACTTGACACAAATTTTAGGGAGCAAGAAAAATTGCTAACGTCTGACCATTCTCATCTTAATCACACTAAATAGAAGCACACTGGGACATGGATGGGGCATTATCAATTGAATTATGTAAATATGTCATGCGGATTGCACCATACTAATTCCTACTTTAAAGTCTCTTTGTATAACCCCCCCCAATTTTTTAATCCTGCCAGACTCAGCTATCACATAAAATTTATTTCACTAATTGTAACATATGCTTGGAACCTCAAAAAGACTAAACGTGTGCCAGGATACATGCCAGACTACAGAGATCATGAACATACTAGAGCAAAAGTTCCAGTGTCGGTGCCAACACCACCTTGCCATTCTACTGTGGTGAAAAAAATACAGCGCCAAATATTTTACTGCTCACTTCTGGCATGTATTGTTTAGCAAGCAACACAGCAAGTAGTAAAAGTGTAAATTTTCACACATCTTTACAGATCAGAAATTGTTAGATATCATCTGCCATAGAAACAGTGAGATGTGATGTGAGATGTGTGATACTGTGTGACTACGAGTGGCAGTGAGTTCAACAAACACACCAGGTCCTAGTTCCTAGCTCTTACTTCACCCTCATCCACTTGTTGTCATTTATTCGCCATCTGACTTCTGCTTTTCCAGCACAGGGCAAGTCACAGAGTAAAATTAGTGGTAGGGCTGGGAACAATGTGGCATGTCCATGCATTCACCATCACTTCCTTTAGTAAAATATCTGTCCCAGGGTCATGTTGCATGGCTGTTCATACTGGCTGTTCATAGGTAAAGGTGTATATAAAACACACAAGGTGAACTGGGCTCCGGTTCACTTTTGCAGTCAGACAGGAAGATGTGAAAGCAACTCAACCATGAACTGTTATTCTTGTATCTAGGAATACATCATAACAGGAACTAAATCTGATGGTGAATAACTCTGTTGGACTGGGCTACAAACTATATTACCTGAGATGACAGACGAGTAACTAACACTGGAAACGTACACAAGGGGGTTGAAGGAATGAAAACTTCCTAACCGACAGTTACACGGTGGTGATGACTGCAGGTGTGGAAAAAAATATTGCGACAAAGAGTAATCACACCTTGTGCTGTATAACTGTACAGTAAGTACAGAACAGGAAACAGTGGCTTTGGCTGCTTCTAACAATTTGTACGCGCAAAGACATACAGTGTATGATACACAGTGAGTAATAATTCTCTCAGTCAAACGAATATTTTTTTAAAAAATCAAATGGCATATCACCAGAAACATCGACTGCGGTAGGGCTTTGAGGTATAAAGCAAAAGTTGCTTGGTTGGTTTACTCATAGTGTTCAACGTTGTCAGAAAACAGTTAAGGCTACAGTACGTTAGTACGAATGACAGCCAAACATTTGAACAAAATAATACTATGATTATGATACGTACTGTCCTAGAATCTGTTTGATAAGCGTCTCTGAGCCAGCAGATTTCTGCCCTCAGACTGAACATCATTTCCTGTCACATTAACCCAAAACCCCAAATAAAATTAGGTGCTGATTTCACACATCAACTGATGTTATCAGTCGTCCGTCAAGCGTGACGCCAGGAAGGCACACTTGACTGATGAACTGCCACGATCACAGTGACAACTTAAGTACATGAATATTAATCAATGTTACGCGTAACCGGGAGAAAGAAAGAACGAAAACAGTCGGAGAAAGTCTCACCTTATGTTTTCCGTCATATTAGGTTTTGAGACCAAAAACGAGTACAGGTAATGTAGTTTTTATCCGAGTCTGAGACTCTTGGTACGAGATTATCTTCTGAATGTCGAGGTCACTGCGAGTGACGTCAGCGGTGATTGGTTGTCGGGGACCTCATCCGCACTCACAACACTCGGACTTTCCCAGTCTGGGAGCTGTCAGCTGTGTACAGCAATGATTAGTAGTTAAAGTGGCTACGGTTCACTTCACTCACGACGAGTGTGCCGTATTTGACTTAATATTCCCCTGAGGTCGTTAACGTCTTTGACTATTGTTAGACTTGAGTGCATGTGTACTGACGAGGTATTGCATGACTTGCTGCGCCACCGCCGCGAAACGCAAACTGAGTTCTTTTCAGAACGGTTCGCGGCCGGGAGTGCAACACGATGCCCTCAGGACACATTGCATAGGGGACCGGACGTGTTCGCTTCCCTTTTAGCTCCGTCCTATATATTATGCTCCAGTTTGGGGCGGGTCGACAACCCTTCCCTTTTACTGAAGTTATTGGCCGCAGGTTTCGGGGAAGAAACTTTTCCCACGTTTCAGATTATATATCATATATATTTTTACGGAGAACATGATCGATTTTAAATCAACGTATTTGAAAACGCTGAAGACTGAAACTGTTGGGATCGAGTTCCTAGGGTGAGGAAAGTGCCTGCTTGATGTCTCTGCTGCAGGTGTAGTGTTCAGACCATTGTCTCTGCTCAAACCCTGCCGAGGTTAGGCTGGCCCGACAGCTCCACGCGGTCACTCGGTCACTCATGGCGCACGTGATACGATATTAAGGCGATCTCAATACGCCAGCAACATCTCCATTCTTGATTTACACACTCAGAGCACATGACAGGCATGCCGCGTCTAGATTCAAAGTATTATAAAAGGCTGGATTATGAAAGTATGAGCGTCAACAATAAATTTACATCCGTTATCCAGGCTCGTGGATTGCATGGGGCACTCGATCGCATCCTGTTTCTACATAAAAAGAGCTAGGGCGTGTTAAGCACAGCGTTGCACTTAAAATATCCACAAAATTAACTGCATGGCCACGGCGTTACAACCGTTTTCATGAACAGAAGTATGGACGACATAAACCCCAACCCCAGGACATACAGTCATAGCATGTGACTTATATTATATTATTACTAGGGTTATTATATTATATTGCTGCTGTGCAAAATCTGCTCGATACAGGTTTTACAAACACTTAGATCTTTTCTCGACATATCAGCCCCAGACTTACCCCATATAACTAATCACACTTGACATTGCGTCTTATACGAACTCCGTTTCATTGGCTGTGCCTACAAAGGCGGTCATTGCTCTCAGATATAACTTCTGCTGACCCGCTGAAACTCAAAATAAGCGAACAGCTGTACGTGACCTGAACATGTAGAAAAGTTTTAAGGAAATCTGCGTTACTTCTCTAGTACAGGAATTCCCGGCAGGGAAAATGCACACAGCATTCTGGTACCAGCTGAATGCGGCGATTCGCGGTTTTGTTTCAAAATTCTCTTTTTTGCTTCGCATAATTTCTGGGGTATTTGTAATAGGAAGAAGGAACTGATTCAATATATTTTAATGAACGGTCGTGAACTTTGCACCTGGTATTTGAGAAGACCGCTGGGTCATGCAGGAGGTTAGTGACAGCTCTCGTTCATCCAAGCTGGTCAGCAGAAGTCAGTGACTCGAAGCTGCGAAGTTTTCTTGCAGGCCGTCTCACGCCAGAAAGAGGGGGCTGGGAGGGTCAGTACTGGGGAGCACTCTGTGGACAGGGGCTGAACAATCACTTTGGATTCTAGTGTGTCAGTCCAGGACCGGCTAGCGAGCATGGCCCATGAGGGTCAGTTCTGGGCAGGACTCTGTGAAGAGGGGCTGAACAATCACTTTGGATTCATAGCGTGTCGCAGGTGGACATTCCAGGACCGGCTAGCGAGCATGGGAAAGGTATACCGCCATACGTGTCTGCAAAACAGCTCTGGTGCATACTAAAAATTAAGAACTCAAGGGAGACCACTTAATTGCGCACATGGCTTGGAAAGCATAACATTCGTGTCTGTGGATGCCCGAGCACTCTCCAGGTTTTTGAGTGAGAACGGAACACTAGAGCAGAGACTGCCACGAGGCTCGCAGACTGCTGAGCCGGAAAAATCAAAAGCTGGAGGATGACGACAGAGTGACTCAGGCGGACTGTACAATTAACCCTGAGGCCATTCAGTGAACACAGGTCAGTGTGTGTTCATGCGCATCGCCGGGTGATCCAGACACAGCGCAATGGCGGATCCAGAGGTGGGGCATTCGCAACTCTCCCACCCCTACCACCACCACCCCCATAGCTGGTCTTTTTTAAAATTGCATTTCGTTCTTGCTGTCTAGAAGCATGATCGATTTGTCGATTTGTCGTGATTTACACCTCTCTGCCTTCCTAGCTAGTAGGTATTGGAGGAAAGATGCTACAGAAGGTGTACCAACGGGTACAAGAACTGACCAGGTACACAAAATGGCGGCTTTACGTGCTGAGGCTAGGATTTCGTGCACCCCTCTACTGTTCATGCAATTAGCGTTCGGCTTGAAGTCCCGACTCACGGTCGCTGTGCCTAGCCCACAGTGGGCCTTCACACTGAGTTTTATCCCTGCTGCATGTCGGGGCGTGTGAGACAGGTCGCCGTAAGGGTGGGTGAGGAGTGAGAAGAAACGAATGTTATGTCCATGGGCCTAACTTCAATTAAGGCAGATGTGGGTACGTCTGGAATTCTGCCATCTTCGACTTTCCATCACGAGAAAAGGAAAGCAGGTTTAACCAATCTCAAAGTCGAAGTAACTCTTCCGGGGGTTAGTGGGCAGGTAATGCCAGGGATGTGGGGAACACAGTGACCAGTCGTGTGATTGCATCCATAATAACAAAACCCAAGTTTTACTGAGAACGAGCCGAGACGGGATTTCCTTCCTACAATGTAGACTGGTTGTGATCAGAAACATGTCCCCCAGCAATAGCGGAAGATTACTGAGCTGAGACGCGAACCATTACAGCTGCGATTACAGCTGCCTTTGTGTTGTGCACAGTTTGCTGCCCTTGTGCACAGTTTGTTGCCCTTGTGAACACATTGTAGCCTTACATCCTGCAGCCGTATGCACGCACCTCCTTCCGGCCGACCGAGCGCTAGGTGATCACTCGGGCCAAACGGATCACAAGTCGCCGGGTGCGGACCTCAAGCGGTTGCCGTGACCTAGGGACACAGCCGAGCTCAACAACAATACGCTAGTGCGCATGCGTCGTGAAAGGACACCGCTTGCAGCCGACAAAATATGAGTTGTTATTCTCACACAGACACACACCCTCCTCACTTCCCGTCGTAACTTGTGTACTTGGAAATCAGGGTATGGCATTTGATCCATTTCACTACTGTATTTAAAACGAAAAACCCATCCTACAGCCAGCGAGCGGCCATATTTGAACGCAAACACTGATCATGAATGTAATCGCGAAGACCAGCATTAGGTCCGATAGAGTTCCCATGCATAGGTACGTACCCTGAAAGGCACCCGGCCCAAAGACGCTTTAGTTACACCAGGTTACACCAAGACTGGAAACTAAGGCAAGGTCACTCTGACCGAGCAAGGACAACAACTCGTGTCACGAAAGAGTTAGTTCCCATGGCATCATGGCAGATTTTTCAGTTGTGCAGAGTCATGTTGTCTTTTCTTTTTGTGGTGTTTGTCACGTTACGGATGGTTTTCTTCAGCGCTATAGTTCCTGTATGGTTCATTGTATTCCTTTTAAGATCGTATTACGTCATTTCATTCATTGAAGGGTTGACACGTTAATGACGCATAAAATTGTGTAGTCATAGAAGGAAAGACGTCACGCGTTCTTTCATAGAAACGCGTAGATATCAGCTTGGAAGAACCAATGAGAAGGTGTAAATCGTGTTGTTGGGGGAAACAGAAAAAACTTTGGGGCGGAGGTTGAACGCTTCGGGAGTTTTGGGAAGAGAAGTTACAGAAGTCAGACGTGTGTTGCAAGCTTGCGAATCTTGCCAACGGTTTTTCCTATAGAACTAGACGCGTTGCTATTCCAGAGAGAATATTCTTCGGTCACTGGAAGGAAAGGTAGACTTCGTGTAGCGACAAAACTCATTCGGGGAATCATAGCTCGTAAAAAAGGTGACGAGGAGCAAAAGGAAATTGTCTTCAACGGTTAGCCGTTAGCTATACGTTTTACGACGGAGGCTGTGTCCGTGTAACTACGTAGCAAGCTATCGTACGACAATATTAGTAGTTCATCGCCCGCCGGGGGAAGTTCATTGTTACACTTCCGCAGCGAGTACGTGTCAACCTTTCTATGTCTTATGAGGGGATCATAAGATTATGTTAGATTCTCAGTGGTGCAAGATCTAACGGACGAGCTATCGATATTCAACACCGTGAATCTGTCATTCATTGGAATAGTCTAATAGTAGACTGAGACTGTACAGCCAAGCGGACTCCATTCACTTGTGGAAGTAAACTTTTTTCATAGATCAAAAATCTATGAAAAACTGATCGTTACCTTGTGTCAGTTCAGCAAGGTCACCTCAAGGTCCAACGGACTAGCATAACAATACATGGTGCGTACGGAGATCGAACTGCAGGAGATGAAGCTCCGAGATGCAGAAGCCCAAAGAGAGTTTGAGCTAGAACAAATCAGATTGAGAGGGCAATTCGACTCCAACCAAAATGCTGCCAACCACTCCCGCTCAAATTCTAA
>SMGT01015028.1:0-11298 GCA_004794575.1 Lanistes nyassanus | reverse complement strand
ACGACCTTGTCTAACCGTTACGGGTTAACTCCTTGTTTCTCATAGATTTCAGATCTATGAGAAATATCCACACTCTCTAGTGGGAGAAAGTTCGCTCATCTGCACACTCACGGCCTACTATTAGGTCGTCTAGACAAGTAGCAGTTACGCGAATGTATACTACTGGTTGCTCAGTCGTTAGGTATCGACTATCCTTCGATGGCCTAACAATTGTATTCTGCCTCTTTCGATATCCTGAGAAAGTGACACTGTTTTCCCCCAGTAGCTATACAGGATCAGCTAGCAGCGACCGTTGACGTTTCTTCAACAAGAAATGCGTCCTATCTCTTTCATGGTCTTTGCTTGAGTCCCCGAAAAAGCGTTAAAACCCACCGAAGTTCTTTCGGTTTCCCTACGCAACCCCCTTGCTATCTTTTCATTGGCCGAGTCTTACGTGTTTTTGTCAATCGACATGACGTCTCTTGTTCCTAACCCTAGGTATGATTATTGCGTCAGTACCGTGTCACTTCCTCTTGAATGAAAGATTACACAGCAACATAAAGATACATTAAAAAGAACACAGTTCTTAAACAAACAGCGCTAAAGAAAACTTTCCAAAACGTAACACTCAGTACAGCGCTTGCTTATCGTACCTGCAAACGTATAGGTACAAGAACACACGCATGTACAATTGCGCACGTGCCTGTATAGGCAAAACTTATTTAGTTTTTGAGTCAATTTCTTTCTTCTCTTTTAATTAATAAAGAAAAACTGATGACCGAGCGCTTATAACAAAAGGAGTAAGAAACAGAAAGTTAATATCAAAAACTGTTTAGCGCCATCCATGCTCCTAGCTGTGTCTTAAAACTTACCTCCTTACAGAGTGTGCTGACGGTAGGTATGGGGTCAACTGTACCCAGACTTGTGGCAACTGTGCCGAAGCCCTGGTGTGTGACAAAGTGGATGGTAGATGTAAATTCTGTATACCTGGGTTTCAGCTTCCACTCTGTAAAGGTCAGTTGATGTTTTCTCCCTATTTGTGTTCACTTCTAATCAAAACACACTGGAAAGCATTTTGGTGCTCGTATAGTTGATTTTGGCTTAGTAAGGAAGGTTAATCTCACGGCATCGACAGGAGGGGATGATGGGAAATAATAGAATCTGATAGGAGAGGAAGCGAGAAAAAAAAGGGAGCACCTGGATATAAAACATCGACAGGCCGTCCTGCAGACAGGTGTCATGGCCATAGAGAAAATTAACTGCACCAACAAGAAGTTCCCAACCTCAAACTCTGGCACGCTTGAGTACAGGATGTTTCGCGGCAGCAAAGAAATCACAGATTGTTAAGAAAATTAAAAAGATGCTTATAGTGGGCGAAAACAGACGCTGTCTGTAAAACATTTTTAAACGTCCCGACGCAGTGTGCATGTGTTCACATCTAGAAAACTGCGTTGTTACTCTTTTCAGAATGTGCAAGCGGCTTTTATGGGGAGAGATGTACACAGACATGTGGTCGCTGTGCCAGTAACTCTTCCTGTGACAATGTGCATGGCAACTGTGTATCCTGTGAAGCTGGCTTCCAACCTCCACTTTGCAAAGGTCAGATGAACTTCTCGAAACTCTCTCGTAAGGATGCAAACACCACAGTAGTGAGAAAAGAGAGAACACATCAATGGACAAAAGCAGACTCACTCACCATTCTATCTCGCTCCACCCCATCTGACGCCACCTCATTACGACATACAGCTCCACCACACCACACACACATCCCCAATACCCCCCCCCCGAACACCCCACCACCTCACACAACCAACCACCCCACCCACACCCCACACTTATCCCCACACATCCTACACACACGCACGCATGCACGCACGCACGCACGCACGCAACCATACAAACCGCACATCAAACACAAGTACCACACACACCGCGCACGCGCGCACACACCACACACACACACACCACACACACCACACACACACACACACACACACACACACACACTGTAATCAAAGGAACGCACGGTAGAAATCAACAGGGGTGGAAATGTTACAATATGTAACATTTTGAGGTATCACAGGGTCGTTTGTAGAAGGTAGTTTACGTTTTAAAGCTTTCTAAGACATTTTTTGATTAAACTGCTTACAGTGTGTAATAACGGTCGGTATGGAACTGACTGTACGCAGACTTGTGGTAACTGTGAAGGTGACGCCATCTGTGACAAGGTGACAGGCAGCTGTACATCCTGCAAAACAGGCTTCAAACGGCCAGAGTGCAAAGGTCAGCTGCACCATAATCATTAGTACTTACAGACGCCACGAAACATTGAATTCTCTTTTTGTCTTTCTTTCACATACATATACACACGCACACACGCACGTACGCACGCAAAGACAGCAGAAGCCACTCCCCCTGTTAACTACAGGAACACGTCACGCCCCGCCCATACGCGGGCACTTGGAGCTAATCATACAGCTAATCTCGGCCCCTACAAACATTATCAGCTTTCTCTTATAGGTAATCTCTCCCTGCTTAACTAATCACATACCTGGCTGGCCCATGACACCTACTTGATGGCTATGGTCCATCTCCCACTCCAAGCTGTGCCGAAGGGCTAACAGGTCCCAGTAACATCTCGCCTCACCCTAGAGGTTCAGCATCCTGACTAGAGGTGTGAACATGGTCTCTGTGGCCACTTCCTGCTGCATACACCCACCCATCCCCCGCCTGACGATTACGCGAGAGATCTAGATGGCGGCTTGAACAATCGGATTAAAGACCTAATTAAAGCAAGATGACTGTTGACTCTATGGTGTAATTTCTTTGACCAACCAAACCCCAACACGTGACTCATGAGATTATGCAGGCTGCCAGATGGGATTGTGGGGGAACAACTGCTCCCGCCCCTGTAGTGCTGGATGTGAAAACAGAACTTGTGACGCAGTCGACGGCACGTGCACCTGTATGACTGGATGGGCAACACCTAGATGTGAAGGTAAGGCTGTTCTTGTTAACGTTCGTGTTTGCAAAATCTCTGTAATAACATATTGGTACTCCTACTTAAGGTACCCCCCCACACACACACACACACCCTCTCTCTCTCTGTCTCACATACACACATACACGCTAAAATGTCGATCCAGCCCATGCAAGCAGAACTTATAAGCTTCACTGTGATTGTCCCTGTGGTATAAGACAATACCCGTACCATTACTGTACTAGCAAAAACGTTTCAATGGGTGGTCGGTAATAAAAGAATAAGGAACTAAATTAAAACATAGCTTCCCTTGCTTAAGAAAGCCCTTGAAGAATCTGTTGTAAAGTTTCATGTCTTTTCACAGCCTACACATGTGCAGCTGAAACAGTCCATGGGAATGCGAGCACAGCAGGTCCTGTTGCTGGCGCCATAGTTGGAAGTATTTCTGGCTGTGTTATTGGTTTTCTCCTGGGCATGTATGCATCGTGATTTGAACCCATCATACTTTGTGGATAACTGTGTTTATGTGTGGATTGGAGAGCGTGAGCGAATGATTTAAGCAGGAGGGCGGGTGTATAAGAGACAGAAGAAAGGAGGGGTGGAGGGAGAGGAAAAAGCGAGATAGATTTTATTTTCAAACGTCCGACAATAACAAATCGGATATATAACATTTAATCTATCATGTGTCAATTTACATGCCATTGACAGTGTAAAAAAAATATCAGTAGAAATTATGAAGTAAAGTTATCAGTTATCAAGAAACGTCACTAACCCAGGTAGACTGTATTTTATTGGAGAAAAGTGACCAGAGCTTATTTCCAGACTTTTCATGAGATTCCGACTTCGCCAACGAAAAGACACTCAAACATCAACTGTTAGTTTTACGGGACTTACGGGGACAGGTATGTTACAATTTATTATTTAAGATAATGTTCTCCGTTGTAAATGATTCATTCGATGCCATAATATGTTATTTGTTTTTGCTCTAGCAGTTATTTCAGAGTTTTCGTGTCATACTTACAAATTAATGTATTCGGAACTACATTTCACAGCGTGTGACTCAAGTGCAGCAGAAGCAACTACTCCTCCTCTGCCTGTGTCATCAGACTACGAGAACACCGCTGCTGTTCACATCACCAGTAACGTCTACGACTCACTCAAGGCTTCACCTGATGATAACGTTTACACCAAAAGTAGAGACGCCACACAACACCAGTATATGAATTTGTGACTTTTATCTCAGGGATTGGTGATTTATTTTATGCAGGTGTACTTTTCATCATGTACAGAATGTGTGGGACAAAGAAAACAGAAAAGGATTCTTTTGCATTTATAAATGTAAAATTTAGCGAGCAGGATTTAGAGTTATTCTTTATCTGTTTTGGTCTCGACAGATTATAAGGACTTTAGAAAAGGACATCAAACAGGAGTGTGGAAGTTTGTCATACAGACAGTCTTGCACTGCATTTCAGAAAACCTGTATAAATGGACATTTGTCATACAGACAGTCTTACACTGCATTTCAGAAAACCTGTATAAATGGACATTTGTCATACAGACAGTCTTACACTGCATTCCAGAAAACCTGCATAAATGGACGTTTGTCATACAGACAGTCTTACACTGTATTCCAGAAAACCTGTATAAATGGACATTTGTCATACAGACAGTCTTGCACTGCATTCCAGAAAACCTGCATAAATGGACGTTTGTCATACAGACAGTCTTACACTGTTTTCCAGAAAACCTGTATAAATGGACATTTTGCCAAAAAAGATGAGCGATAGTTTCTTCTTCTTGAGACCTAAAAGCGCAATTTGGAGAAGTCGCAAGTTCTCTCAAAAACAGATTTATTTTTGTAGCCAGTATACGGTGTAGCAACCTGTACTCAAAGTACCGCAACCGAGTGTCTGTTTTTAAATTTTTTTTATAAAGATGTTTTTTTTCACTGTGTCACATCTTTGTATGACAATGTCCACTTCCTAACACAATTTATAGAGTCCAACCCTGGATTAACATAGTATGAATCAAAGACCTTGGTTCTGCACCTGTATAATATTTGACTAGACTTGATTGTGTAGGTGACATTGGCACTAGGCAGTTTTCTTCTGCTGTCAGTTGTCTCTCATTTATTAATAACATCTGTTACTCCTGCATAAATTAGGAAGTTTATTCATGCTTCACTACAATTTCCCACTTTTATGAAGAAATTGACCAACTGTATATATTCCACTACCAGAGCATTCCTGCAAGGATATCACTTTCGTTCTAACTTTCAAGTTGTCATTTGAATATAAACATTCAAAGATCAGAAATTATCTAACATACATTTATCATAGAAGTCTATAACATGTTTCATAACATCAACCCAGATAATATTTTTACACTTCATCACAACATTTGCATATTCTTTACCAAATTTCCTTATATTTTCAAATGTAAGCAATTCCTTAATGACGGAATCAGTTTGATGTGGATGTTCGAGCAAGTTAATTTCGAGACATGCCATCAAGATATCTCAACCTCTCCATGAGCATTTTGTACGAATATTTTGGATTTTGTTTTGATAACTAATATCCACAATTATCTTGATATCAGTTGAGAAGGACTTTCAAATGCCTGGATTTCAGATAAAGTTTTCATCACACAAGTAGGTGACTTGGGGTTTATATTTTTCCCATACCCAGATGGCATGGGATTTCTCATATTTAATCTTTATCCACGGAATGGCATTACAAAGCTAGTTTCAGTCTCTAAAAAGGACTTCTCGGTGCCATCTATGAATTTTCCTCTGCGAACTGGGGAAGATAATTTCAAAATCGTTTACCTTTAGGACTTGAATATTCTCATAATGATGGATAAGTGAACAGTATTTCTGCGCATATCCACCCACTTCTTCACCCCCTCAACCCTCTCTTGTTCATCTTTGTAACACCCCGACCAACCTCTCTACACTCTCCCCCCTCCCGTTTCATCAGCCCTGATAGGAGACGCCATTCTATTGGCTCTAGTCCTTCTCGCCACTGACTGTTGGTGTAGCACGCTCTACTTCCAACTTCAGTGACCGTGGTGAACTCGCGTCTCTGTCAGTTGCGACCCATTTCGTTTATTTGTTATTTGTTTGTGTTTGTGTCGTCCTGAAGAAGAGGCCGAGTCCCGAAACGTTAACATCTTGTCTAAGTCACCTTTGCTAAGTTCTCTTTGTTATTACCTAAATTGTTTATCTCTCCCTATTATTTGAGTTTCTCGTGTTTCATTGAAAGATGATGCAAATAGATACAGAGTTTGGCGTTTGTCTGTGAGTGGCTGGGCGTCTAAAAATTGCAAACACCAACACCCATTCACTGCACCGCTCCATTCATAAAACAAAATGTGGTTTCTGACAGAACTGTTACATCTCCTCCATGTGTATTGCCATTCATTTGGAAATTTTCGCCTCACATCCACCAGTTGATTATTGCATAATCTTTTGAAAAATCTTAATAGCTTTAGGTTTGCTTATACTTTAATAATTGAAAGTATCCAAGTGCACATCTAAGGCAACATTTAGTCTCCGCTTATTATAACACTGTCATTTTTTAAATTACGAATTTTTATCCACAATGCATTTTTAAAAAGTCTGGTACATCAGCATCACTAGATTCATAGATTCTTCTCCACCTTCATCTCCACATCCACTATAATAAATGAGCCATTGTCATCTTTGATTACTGTGTGCAGTGGGAACTCAAAGTTAATGTTAAAGACGATGGCAGCCCCCCTCACTGTTACAGCTGTTGGCACTAAAAAGGCATTCAAAGCCCCACACTGCCATCACCATGTTTTGCTCTATTGATCTAAAGTGGAATTCATGTAAAATGTATTTGCTAACCTTCTGTCGTCTCAGATATTCGAAAAGATCTTTTCGATTCTGTTGTTGGCTTAAACCAGTAATATTCAAAGTACAGATTTTAACATGCTTCATAACAGATATGTTTATACTGGCAATATACGCAAAGGTACGCTCACACATTCTCTCCACTAAATACTTATACTATATATTAAATCTTACAAACACCAATGATAACAGTAAATGGAGGGCTCAAGTACTTTGCGCGTCATAGTCCAGACACCGAAGCTAGGGACATTGGGGTGGAGGAAAATAAAAACACTTTTACAGCTCTGTGGCGAGAGGAGGGAAAAGAGGAGAGTAGCATTGTAACTAGAATACAACGAAGTAATCAAAGCCATAAGGTTTTTTTAAATAAATTGTTTTATTACGATTAGTAGCGATCGCTCCATTTTAGTAACATCTCAGGTTCTTGCGGCATTGTACAAGTGGTGTCTGACACTGAGTTAAAAATATTGGGATAAAGTGCATAACATTATACTGACTAGGAAGAGTGCGTACTATTTCTCAATTGAGGTGGGTTTTTTTTTTCGAATATATTGATTTATAGCAGCTGTCGTGTGTTAGTCTACGGTATTTGTTGACTTTTTAAACTTAAGTTTCTGCCACTTTTAAAAGCCAGATATATGGTTTGTTTAAGAAACTTTTCCTACACCGTTTCAAGTTTCACAATCTGATTGCGTAGAAACTATAATACGAGAAAGATTCGACAAGCGAAGTTAGATTTCGTGGCTGCAGATCTTCAAGGGAAGTAAGCAGCAGATACGCGAAATTTTCAAGCGAGAAAAGGGGTTGTATCCCGTGTCTCGTGATCGTTAACAACGTTTTGAACCTTCCACCTCAGTACGACGTTAACAATAAAAATTTCAGACAGCGATGACCTGCTGAAAATGGAGCCCACTTTAAACGCTCAGCTTAGTGTTTTGTTCCATAAGAAAACTTTAAACTTCGTTAACGGTTAGATCCCTATACAGTGTGACGACCGGGTGGTACCTTATCTTACTGGACTCGACTTCTCCAGAATTACTGGACAAACTTTTATGGTGATCTCGTAAAATGTAGATTTTAATTGAGCAATCGTCACCAAAACCTTTACTGATTCAGGTCAATGGTTTCTACACCAAAGGATGACGACGCTATGAAATAATGTGCATAACCAGAGAAATCTACCGAGGGAAAAGATTCTCATACACTGAAACGTTCGCTCAGTCTCTCACAGGCAAAACACTTCTAGCTCAAGAGCCCCCACCCTCGTAAAACACACAACTGCAGCGAACTGTTATTCAACATATATTTCAAACACTAACTGGCTCGACAACATCAAATATATCTACAAATTATTTACAGAGAATCACCGTGCTCGTGTCTAGGGTAAGACGCTGCCTGATTACGTCATACCACGTGGTATCAGACAAAGAAGACAAACAAATCAATGCAAGAGGGGAAATCAAACTGCACACGGCCTATGATCCCGCTCTATCCACAAATACAGTAACAAAGCTACCAGACTGAATCAATAAGTGACCACCACAAGAGCACCTACTCTTGTCACTATGGAATCACTACTTTTGCCGCAAAACACAGTTACGATACGTGACCGACACAAGAGCACCAACTCTGATCACTACCGAACTACTGCTTAACTGCAATACGCGGCTCTAAAGCTATTCATCGACCGACACAGAAGCTATGACACTGTACAACCAGCGCTACCTCTCTGAACCTTCTTTTGGCATACCCGCCCGGCCACTAGCTTATGACGTCACCTGACTCCGGCAGGATAAAATCACCTATCTTGCATCAACTCGAGTCCCAGACTCTAAGATAAGTATTTGGACAAGAGCAGTCTTACTTATAAGGCACAGTCAACAGTCACTTACTGCTTTGTCTCGTAGTCGGCGCAATACACTCCAATGTATTCGCGAGATCTGCTACTGAAGCTCTTTCCACGTCTTTGGCTAAGATTGGCAAGAGTTAGAGGCTAGTGTGTCCTCCGATGTGTCGATCCCGATCGCTCTCCTATCCTGTGTCCCGATCGCTCTGTGTGTCGCTCTGTGTGTCGATCTAACGTTTTTACCTCCTTATGTAGAAAGCGTTCTGACGCACTACCCTCAAGTAAACCGGTCCTACCAGACTAGGGGGAGCAGGGCAACTTCCATGACCAATGGCGTAGAATTACCTCTACCTAACTGTTCAGAAAGGGCGGAGCGATTAACCTGGTGATGACGTATCTCTCCCCTACTAGCTGACGAAAGGGAGGAGCTAAAAGGCTTACCTAGGAGTGACAGGTAACAGCCTAGGGTGACATGTGACATACAGAGCAACAACTATACAAACGGAGTACGTAAGTGCAGCTGACCTCATTAAACCCGGTTGTTTAACCATCAAGTTCGAAGCGGTACCATAATCTATAAGATGAGAGCCATGGGTATTCTCAAAATGTGTCTCAATGTCTTTTCGATACTGAAGTTATCTAGCAATAATTTCTGTAACGCCATTCAAGTTATGCGACTTTTGACCACCTGCTCGCTTTAGTTCATAGAAAATCTTTCTTCGTTAAATTTAAACGTCTTCTGAGACCTTCCACGTTCATTATAAAATTGGTTTTCTTATAAAAGATGTTCCTTTTTGCTAACTGGGCGAGTGATTAGAGGGCCCCGATCCGAAGACTGTGGTTCGATACCTGTGCGCTGCAGCACACTTCCCCAAGCTCACTCACCTGGAGATACCTGACCCCATTGTTTAGAGTAGGTATGACAGGGACGGACAGGAGATAGGGCCTGGCCTCGTGCTGTCCGCCAAGAAATTATTGGGGGTTTCAAACACCGCCACTCCCATACCACCCTGGATAAAGAAGCTCCCGGAACATCCTTTACTTTTATTTTTTATGTGAATAGCTACCTGACCCCATAGAGTAGGTAAGGCAGGGACGGTCAGGAGATAGGGCCTGCCCTCGTGATGTCCGTCAACAAAACAATGGGGGTCTCCCATACCACCATTGATAAAGAAGCTCCCTGCACTTCCTTTACTTTTATCTTTTTATGTCGGATGTCGGATGTCGGAAACGATAGTCCCTCTGCCTATTAGCCAGTCAGTACTTACATCTAACGTAAAAAGGAAAACTGGGTTTTCCTGACTCGCTGGTGTGCAAACAGATGAAACGTCAGCTCCTTTGACAAGCACGCACAAGGTTGTCCTCTATAAATAGAAGCTTGATCTCTTGCTAAGCAACTGGGGCCTGGATAGCTCAGTTGGGAGAGCTGCGGACTAGCCGGTGGAAGGTTGCGAGGTGGAAGCACTGTCCCCCTAAATCACCACCACCACCACCACCTCCTAAGCAACTGCGCTGTCTTTTCCTCCACTGTTTTATACAGCCTTTGCAAGTATTTTCCTGTGGTTCACACAGAGCCACAGATATTTCTCCCTCCCTCTTCCCTCCTCCCTCGCTACTAACCCGTGAATGACTGCCTGTGTGGCTCGCACACACCCACGTTTCTCTCTGTCTGTGATGTACATCCATGGGTCTTCTCACACCGCTTCATGTGGCTAGCCGAATATTAGTGCATATCCTGTACCCCATGCTCGGCGTCTGTGAGCTGTTAGAAAACTGCTTCTGAACACAGTGTTTGTAACAGGATTCGATCTTTTTTGAAACTGTAGGACTAGCAATTTGAATCTCGATTGCCTGGAAAAAACTCCTTCGACTTGCTATAGCCTTCTGCCATCAGCATTTAGGAAAATGGTGATTTGCCGGTAGCCACGTCTGAACAATTCCGAGAAAACAGACCGAGAAAACAGATTTTTGAAATGAACATTATTAGTGTTTTAAGAAATATCCCTCTTTCTGATATATAATGTTTATTTTTGTAATCTTAATCAGTACGTCAGTCCGTCCGTCCGTCAGTCAGTCAGTCAGTCAGTCAGTCAGGTCAGTCAGTCGGGTCAGTCCGGTCAGTCGGGTCGGGTCGGGTCAGTCAGTCGGGTCAGTCCGGTCAGTCGGGTCGGGTCGGGTCAGTCAGTCGTGTCAGTCGTGTCGGCCGTGTTGGGTCGGTTCGGGTCTGTCGGGTCGGATCGGGTCAGTCAGTCAGTCAGTCAGTCAGTCAGTCAGTCAGTCAGTCAGTCAGTCAGTCAGAACTTATTAAGCCCACCCCAAACTCAATTATCTACGTTTCCCTTCGTTCGTCTGTCAACATGTGCTTCTACGATGAACACAGCCCTCACATACTATGAAGGAAATACCAATGCACACAGACGTTTGCATTCAAGTGTACCCGTAGGTATGACTGAGCATGTCTCATGCACTATCGAGTATAATTACTAGTGTTCGCTGAAAGGAGATGTCAGTTTGCGTCAAGTATACGAGTGTTCAGGCTAGGTGTCTTACTTTGCTAATCCCAAACCAGGAAGTTCAAAGCCGGCAGTGATTTCGATGCAATGGCGAGTGAAGTGC
>SMGT01015027.1:0-11308 GCA_004794575.1 Lanistes nyassanus | reverse complement strand
CCTAGTACAACTCCCTGAAAGCATTTTATAACAATCTTTTCAGGGGGGTTGTACACTATCAAGAGGTCACATTCAATAACAATTGGGATGACGCATCAGGACTATCAAGAAGGCACAGTAATCAAAACAGATCACACATACATCAGAACTAGCAAATTTCACAGCAGTAAAAGTCTGATGGGACACACCGGAAGCATCATCAGGTCATGTTAATAAGATGTAAAAAGGACACTCTGTGTGTGTTTGTGTGTGTGTGTAGTGGGGGCAAAGTAACCACCATTTTTACTGTCACACGTTTTATTCATTTATGGTCAGAGATAAATCCATTTTCTGAATTGCTGGATATGAGTTGTCTGAAGACCTTTCCCAATGTGGTAAAACCAAACAGGGTTACAGGTTTTTGGGTCTTTTTGACATTTGGTATTTTACCACAAACATCAACAGAAAGCAATAAATTTCAGATGATGTGCATAATTTTGCTGAATCAAAAGCTTCTAAAGAATACGAAAAAACCCCAACTTCCCTTCATGAATTGCTTTAATTAGCATGTTTGTATCTTAGTGCCACACATCTCTCACCTTTTTTTGTAAAATATATATACCCTAGTTCCATATATTTCTCACTTTTTTCGTAAAATGTCTACCCTGTTTATACCCTAGCCTCATACCTTTCAAAATTTTGTAAAACATACTTTTACTTTCACGTTCACTTCCCAGAATCATGCATCTCTTACCCTTGGTCGCGGAAAACTTTTCACTGGCTTGTGGTTACCAATTTTCTTGAGAGTATTGTAAAACAGAAGCTGACTGGGGGACAGGAACAGTTCTGCATAATTTCCTTCATGCTGGCAAATTCGAAAAAGTCCAAACACCATGAGAATTACAGATGACTAATATAACAAGCTGTTACATGATGAACCTTAAGTAAAACAATCATGGACACTAAAGTTTATATGACCAATACAAAACTGTTTACGAACTTTAAGTGAAATAAATGTGACTTGGTTCTATTCATTCTTGTCTCCTGACAGTTAACCTGTCAGTGAAATGCTTTCTCTTCAAGTTCTCACCCTACTGTACCAACAGTGTGAGTGATTGGAGCTGCTCATTTCAGCTGGCTGACCCAGATCACTAGGTGGATCGGTGGCTTGCTGCCACAATGCAGAGATCACTCCCCAGCTGGGTTGAGCAGTCACTGGCCAAAGTAGGTTTGTATCAAGTTTGTCACTTTTACATGCCAGTCCAAAGAAAATGTCAAAGGGCTCTTTAAACACAGTCTGTATTTAGCAGACTGACGCATCTGACACATCACCTTTTGTAGCTTTTGTCTGCACATTCCATAATACCGTACGTCCACAAAATATTTCTATAAAATAACCTGTTTGGACAAAGTCAACCTTACTCCATTGCTTACAACTATCTTGTTGAACTAGTCAGGAAGTTCAACCCAGTATCACAGATTGGGTCATATTGCATGTGTATTCTAATGGGCTGGTCACGGGGAGTAACTGAATTGGTGAATTTAAAGCTGTTTGTAAATACGATGCCAGTGACTCAATGAGCAACCCAGTCATGGACAAATCAGTCATGGATCTCTCAGATGTGGCAGGGTTAACTGGTAGTAAATCACTAGATGGATGGGAGGGATGGGGCCCAGGGTAGGTGTTTCTAATACAAAATCTCATGGAAGACACCCACCTTCCTCTTCAAAATGTTGAAGTTGGAAATGATGACACCAATGACCAGGTTGAGAGACAGGAAAGTGCCGCATATGATGAAGACAACGAAGTACAAATAGAAAGATGAAGAGTGTTCAAATGCTGGCTGTAGATCCACCTGCCAGAAAAAGTTAACCTTTTCTTGAAGACATTCTTGAATCCTCTATTCAGTCCAGCTTTCAAAGGCAAGGTAAGTGGGGAAAAAAGACAAGTTGCACTTAAAGGATGGATCCTAATGTTCTAAACAGACTGGGATTGTAATTGATAAAGAACAAATGAGGACCGAGCGCTTAAATTATTGAAAGATAACTCCAACATAGGTACTGGCAGCGCTCAAACATAGCCGTATGCAGACGTATGTGCCCAAGGGAGCTTACCCTACCCAAACACGTAGCAAAGAGAAGGCCAAAAGAAAGGAACTTGGCAGATCCTCTCTTTGCTAAGTGCTTCGGTACGGTAAGCTCCTTTGGGCACATGCATCTGCATATGGCTATGTTTGAGCGCTGCCAGTAGACTGGGATTGGTCAAGAAAAAGCTTATTCAAATTTCAACATGCATGAAAATATTCTATGTGTATAATTTAAAATTTTTTTCTTTTGGTTGAGTGTCTAGAGAAAATGCCAATCTTTGCATATTTGGCTGAAGCTCAGGCACAGAAAAAATCTGTTGCCAAGTTCACGGAAGTGTTTCACAGCATCAACATCTATCATCTAAATCCAACCTTTGTCTTGTCTTTAACAATATGGCTAAGAAATGCACACTGACACAGGCTCATAAATTAATGGTTGAACAGAGCTATATGGACAGTACTGGCAAGATGTCAATTGTATAGATAGTAGTGGCATCAGCTGTATGGACAGTACAGGCAAGGTGTCAGTGTATGGACAGTACAGGTGTGTTGTATGGACAGTACTAGTAAGGTGTCAGTTGTATAAACAGTGTGGGCAAGGTGTCAGTTGTACGGACATTATCACCAATTATGTGTTCACTGTATGGACAGTACAGATAAGGTAAAGGTGTCAGCGCAGAGGTAAAACCCTCTCTAAAGAACATGAGGACATGATAACAACATACCCACACCATAACAATACATTACCATATTAAACTGCTCACTTTAACATCTATGGTTATACATGTGTAGTGATCTTTTCTGAGTTGAAACTGCTCTGGTGAATGCCTAGCACTGCACGTGTAGCCACATTCTAAAAGTGGCATTAAATAAAACTCTGGGAGAAAATTGCGGCTAGTAACATAGTACTTGAATTCAAAAGTGAAAAAATGATAACCTCGGTAACATCAACAGCATCTTCCATGATTTCCATCCACCCTGCAAATGTAGCCTGAAGCAATACACACACACACCCACACAAAAACACACATCCATGCATCCACACACATGTATACACATGTATACACATCTTATTTTAAAAAAAACTTTCATAGCCTAAAAAAAATACTTGTCCATGCTCCTTAGCACCACATAAAGGAAGCTGAGGCCATATGAAGGATCTCAGCTAAACATTTCTTTGTGTATTAACCCTTGTAGCACTTCAACTTCCAGTAATCTGCCACACATGGTACAAGATTCTAGTAAGCCATACCTACACTTTTTATTTTAAAGATTGGCAGCTGGACTTTGAACATGGTTTTTGACTAGAAACTACTTAAAAGATTTAGAGTAAATTAATACACAGTCCATTACTGAGTTATGCATCAAGGAATAGAGGTATCTGGGTGTACTCTGCACCCATGGCTGTGTGGCTATTAGTACTATTGGCCACACAACTGTCAAAGTCTTATGGAATTTGTAGATATCTCTAAGCCTTCAAGATTCTTAAAGCAAATTAAACATGTGACTGCCAAGGTGAACACCAAGGAATGTAACCAAGCTAAAAGTAACAAAGACAGTGTCAACGTTTTGGAGAATTACTTTGTAACCCTCAGCAGGATTAGTAACTGGAGAAATCCGGACTGAGCGAAAAGTTGCCACTGACAAGAAATCCCCTGGAATATTTTGTGTCTGTGTCGGCAAAGAGTTACCTGCTCTGTTTTGTATGTTCAAGAGTGTTTCGGTGAAATCATCTAGAGGAGAAGATATTACTCCCCTGCACTCCTCAGGTCTATGTTCATTCAGTGAAGCATCTAGTTCCAGTTTGTGTTGTCCTGACGAAAGGGTAATGCTCCGACACGTTGCCACCATCTTTAATTGTTAACAAAAGTAAATGAACCCACCACTTGAAAAAGTGCAAGGAACCCACTGAGAGCATTGTCAAAGTTGACGTCAGAGTTTCTCCACGTGTAGTTCTGAGCCAAGCAAACCGTTCTGAAATGAACACAGAGGTTTACAAGTGATGCTTTTAGAAGCCAGCTCTTTCAGTAAGACAAGAACAACGCCA
This sequence comes from Lanistes nyassanus, assembly GCA_004794575.1. Classification (NCBI taxonomy): domain Eukaryota; kingdom Metazoa; phylum Mollusca; class Gastropoda; order Architaenioglossa; family Ampullariidae; genus Lanistes; species Lanistes nyassanus. The sequence continues at coordinate 7,195 of SMGT01015027.1, read as the reverse complement.
CACACATATGCCAAACAGTTTCTAGTAAGACAAGAATAATGCTACACTCACCGTCATGTTTCAGCCATCTAGCACTCTTCTTAAAAATAGAAAGTGTGCAGACACTGTAGTCATACGATGAAGCATGCGCGACACTATGTAAATGTCCATGTCAGGACAAATTACGATACTTTCTGCATCACTGTGCAAGACTCTCTTCTCTGTTCACCATTGTTCAGTAGCTGTAGCAACTTATTTAGCTACAGGCATTTCCTTAATATTTAAGCTGATAGGGTGCATAAATTTCAGATGCATGTGTAAGTGCAATGCTAAATTGTGTCGTATCTTTCTATGTGGCTGTGTCGCTGTAACCAAAGTTTTGTTGCAAGCATCTGCAGTCTCCATACCATTGTATGGCAGTGTGGCATGGCAACTGTGTCATGTGGTAAGCTGGCAGGTTTAGTAAAATATGACAAACAGATGGGGACTCAGTTTAACCAGAAGCTTGGAAGCCATAAGCTCCCTGATTGTTCCATCAGTCTGCAATGGAAGCCTTTTGCAGTTGTCTTGAGTTATTCTGTACCAGTTTTCACTTTCACTGCCATTTGAGCAAAGACTTTATTTTCCAAACTCATCAGAAGGATTGACAGTTTTTCTGGCAACTAGCTGCAGGAAATTTTCTCTACAACCTTCCTCTCAAACAGGCTGGCTGGTAGGTGGAGTGTTTTTACAGGCATGACAGTGAATGAGTAACACGTCTGTTCATCTGTAGTAACTGTTGTTAACGCAACCGTGGTGTGTGAGTACGAGTTTGAAGGACAGTCGGCTAGATGGTTTTAACCTTTGATGCGTGCTTGAACAATATCAATTATCCACTTCAGTTATCTGGTAAACAAAGTGAAATATCAGTAGTGGTGCACATTGTTTACGACCCATCCGCTTTTTTGGGAGATGAACTTTTGCAAGCAAGGTGCAGGACATCTTTTTCAGGGGAGGCTGTTCTCAGCTTATTTCAGCATTTCATTCATTCGTTCTCCTCCTGTTCTTATGCACTGGTTCAGTACTGCTCTTCTGCACCTCATCCCTGCACTTTGTTCCTGCATTTCATCACCACCCATTGGTTCATCAAGTTCACCTCTACTCCCAGTCCACTGCTGCAACCATCTACATGACATCTACCATGGCTCAATGATGTCATCTACAGTTCATGCCTGTATCCATGCCTTCAGCCACCAGTCGTCTTCACAACACACCAACCAATCACCCAATCATCACCAGAGTTCTATCCAAAGTTCAAGTTCCGATTCTGGTTTCCTTCTACTCAGGAGGACTTGCTCTAAGTCCTGGCTCTGTCGGCACTCTCCTACTGAACATTAGTGTTACTCAAAGGGGGCTGTTTCGTCATCTCATTCATTTGCTGGTCCTCGTTCTTCACCTTCATTCGTTGCTCAATACATGTGGTGAAACCTGGCTGTCTCTTTTGGTTTGAAAAAGCAAGTAAATGAAATGTGCAGTGGTTACTCCCACCGCTGTCCACATTTTTGACACATTTTCATCTTACTTTCAACCCATTAAAACCATTACACCCACGATGCCAAACGGCTTCTGTTAAGACAAGAACAATGCTACACTCACTATGCCAAATGGTGTCTAGTAAGACAAGAACAATGCTACACTCACTGTGCCAAATGGTGTCTAGTAAGACAAGAACAATGCTACACTCACTGTGCCAAATGGTGTCTAGTAAGACAAGAAAAATGCTACACTCACTATGCCAAATGGTGTCTAGTAAGACAAGAACAATGCTACACTCACTGTGCCAAATGGTGTCTAGTAAGACAAGAACAATGCTACACTCACTGTGGCAAATGGTGTCCAGTAAGACAAGAACAATGCTACACTCACTGTGGCAAATGGTGTCTAGTAAGACAAGAACAATGCTACACTTACTATGCCCTCGGTACACAATGTGTGCATACAGAGAATCCGTATTAAATGTAGTCAAAGACGAACACAACATAGGACAAATACATGAAATCCTCAATGTGCAAATTATAATTAATAAAGAACAAATGAGGACCAAGGCTTAAATTATTGAAAGATAATTCCGACAAGAGGTACTGGCAGACGCATGTGACCAAGGGAGCTTACCATACCCAAACACGTAGCAAAAAAAGGTCACATGCGTATGCATACGGTATTTGCTACGTGTATTTGCCCTATGTTGTGATTACATTTAATAGGGATTCTCTGTACGCACACGTTGTGTACCGAGGGTTAGCTGTGTGAAGAATAGCGCCATCATAAAGAAAGGGATGGCAGATCTTTTTTGAGGATCTGCCAAGTTCCTTTCTTTTGGCCCTCTCTTTGCTACATGTTTGGGTACGGTAAGTTCCCTGGTCGCATGCGTCTGCATACGGCTATGTTGAGCGCTGCCAGGACCTCTTGTTGGAGTTATCTTTCAAATGGTGTCTAGTAAAACAAGAACAATGCTCATACCTGTCAACCCCTGGACCATCTAGCCCTTATAATCAGCAAAGTTGCCCTATCAAACTTGCTCGCTAGCCTAACACAGCCAAACTGCCTTGCTGAAGTGCTTAAAAAATAAATATGTGCTTAAAAAATAAATATGTGCATTACTTGTACAAGTTGTACTTGTAGACAATTTTACAACCATGCAAAGAAAGGCCCAAGGAGAAACAGAATGAGAGAGTAAACAGCCGGTAAGTGCTGATATTCTGTACCCCCATCCATGCTGATGGTGGATGCAGTGAGAAGTGGAACAACGTATTATTAATTTTTGCTTGTGCACTACAACCATCATTCACAAACTTTATATCTGCATATATTATCCGACAAAGCATGATCAAATTACAAGTCTTAACTCAATCGTGACGTAGAATCCTACCTAAAGTAGAGTCCCGGTGGACGGTGGATGGGGCATTTTTAGCCTTTTTTCAAAAATTCATAAAAAAATCCCCCAAAACAATAAAAACATTATTTAAACTTGCTATCTAACTACAATAATAAAAGAAAACTCATTTCTTACCGTGTTTCTTGGACCTTGTTCCATAATTTTGTAAATCCTTTGACGATCACTGCCTTGCACATGTGCATGCATGCACCCCCCCCCCCACACACACAGACACAAACACATGCACACATAAAGGTGGATACATACAAAAACAAATACATAATATTCATGGATGTTTGCTTGCCAGCATTTGCATAATGACAGAAATAACCACACGCACGACTCACTTGTCAGCAACTATTTTCTCGGAAATCTTTTTTCCTGTGTGATCCAGACACTTGTGGAATTTTCCAGAAAACAGCTGCACTCCAACAATGCTGAAGAGAAGCCACAAAATTATGGTGACAAGGAAGACTTTGATGATGGCTGGAACTGCCATCAAAAGCGAGTAGACCACAACCTGCACGCACAATCACTTCGGGTACTTAATGCTCGGATCTTGTAAGTCTTCATGCACAACTGCTCAAAGGAAACACCAATAGAAAACTGTCCACAATTCCACCAAGGTGTTACTGCTAGCTTATCAAAGTTTGCTTCGTAACTCTCAGCAGGATTACTAACTGGAGAAATCCAGACCAAGTGGAAACAGTTGCCACCGAAAGGAAATCCCTTGGAATATTTAGCAGTCGGTTGGTTGGGAGCTGCTTAATGTTCTGCCACAAACTGGGTGCATTGTGGACTATAGGGGGATGGGGTCCTATTGTTAAGCCATGCACTGAAAGAACCACCAGACTGATAGCTGCAGTAGGATGGCCAGTGCAGTCTGGTGTCCAGGGAATGGCTGAATGGAGCTTGCAAACGTTCAACTCCAGGAAATAACCTTTGGCCACACCAGGATCGGAACCAGAAACTTTCCACCTGTTATAGTCTGCAGCTCTACCAGCTTGAGCTATCCAGGAACCCTGGAATATTTAGTGGCTGTGTCTGGAAGGAGTAACCTGGTCTCATGGTTTTGTCTTTTCATAAGTGTTTTGTTAACATCATCTAGAGTATGAACATCAATTAGAATGATTTTTTTTGTATTCTTCTTGATACAGCTGCTCAGAAAAATCACTCAACTGGGTCTTTGGGGGTTTTATTAAAACCCCTGTAAAATTGTTGATATTGGACATTCCATTTAAAAGAGAATGTTTTCCAAGTTTAATTAATGAATGGCAACACATCAGTAACGAAATCTGTTCATACTCAGAAAGTGATATTCCATTATTTAAACAGTTTATGGGACATGACAGTATTTAGGTAATACATGTTTTAGTTCACAAACTGAAGTTTGAAACCCTGCTGTAAAGAGCTGGGAGTTTTGCCATGGTGACATGATTCTCTTCTTCCCTTTCACAAAAGTCACAAATCTGTCCATTTCCTGCCTGGCATATTATGCTTGTGCTATTTTCCTGCCAAGGTTTATAATCATTATTTACTTTACTATGAGATTTATTACCTGTTGTATGCTCCTATGTGTTGTCTTAATTTCCACATGCCCTTCCGGGGTAAAGAATTAACACTGCCTTGCCTTGCCCTGCACTTGCCTTGCTATATAATGAGCTCAGTTCATGATTCTGAAGGTATTTCCTGCCTTGCTGAGCCTGCTCTGAATGTTGCTTCTGGTGGCTCCATCTATTCTTACTAAACTGCCAAGATAGGGGAATGTTTCTGTGATTGGGAAGTCCTGCCCACTGATCTTCACAGGTACTGGGTTCTTTATGTTTAGAAACGCCGTTTCCATCTTTTTTCCAGTCTAATGTCCATCCTGCTGCAACAGCAAAGGCGCTCAGGGCTGCTGTTGTTGTTGTTTTGGAAAAGGAGAGCGCTTCCACCTTGAGGTGATTACCACTATGAGGGAGGGGAGAGTGGATTTGGGGGAAGGAAGGAAAGATCCATCAAGGGAAGGGATCTTCGGTTGGGTTTTCTGCACTAGTGATGGCTGTGTGAAGTCCCTCTTGCTGGTCACTTTTCTGGTGCTGTCGCTGATGGTGGCTGTACGTTGCTTGAATGGTGGAGTCCTTGCTAGTCAATCCGACTGTTGCTCTATTCCTACATTTTATTTTTCTCTACCTCTTAGGTCTTACTGCGATATTGCTTTACTTTGATATATTTTTAACGATCTGCAATTTACATTTTTTCTATAGCTTACTCGATGTTATTTTAGTGGTTTGCGCCCCTATTTTAATTATGAATTATTTAGATATATCTAACATCTGGATGGGCGTTTATTACGTGCATTATCAGTTCCATTATGTATTGCCTTCTTTTTTGGATGGTTCAAACAGGATTGTAGATCAAGGACAAGGTTGGCTGTTTGTTGGTTGCTTAACGTTGTGCCACAAACTGGATGCATATCAGGGGGGTGGATTACAGGGGGGATGGAACTGCCATTAAAAGGGAGCAGACCACAAGTATTACTAAGCCATGCACTGAAAGAACCACCAGACTGATAGCTGCAGTAAGATAGGCAGTGCGGGAAGTTGGGGGGGAATGGTGGAATGGATTTTGCACAATGTATAATTCCAGGAAATAATCCTTGGCCACACCAGGATTCGGACCTGCAGCCTTCCAGCCTTCCAGCTGCTAATCCACAGCTCTACCAGTTGAGCTATCCAGGCCTCCAAAGGTGCTGGGGGTGAGGTGGGGTGGGTTGGGGTTAGAGAGGACTATACTAACTAAACTTACAGATAAGTTTATGAATGTTTAATTAGGGATAAAGTTATATTTGGTCAACTGTTCTTGGATCTTACAAAATGACCCGTAGCTTTTTACTCTCATGGTCGTCTGATTTTGATTTTGAAAACATTACAACCAAATTATAAAAAATAGAATTTTATATTTGGCATTTTCTTCCAGCAGTTCCCGCATTTAGTGTTTTCAGATCAATTAACGATAAATTTTCACACTTTTTCATCTTTTGTCTCGTGGGATGGTATGTATGTATTGGGGCTTAAAGCCATGTCAGCAACTAGGGCTATATCATGGCAGTACACAAGAGGTAAAACAGCGGTAAGGAAAAGGAGGGTAAGGGAGAGAGGACAGAGAACGGGTTACTTAGTAAAACCAAAAGGAGGAAAAAATGGCACAGAAGTAAGCTTAAATGGGGAAATAAAAGGGCAGGGAATGAAGGGGTAGAAAAATGACACAGACGGATACGGCTAAAATGTGAGCGAGAAAATAAAATGTGTTGGACGGTCAGGGGTGCTGCACAATGGGTACAGGTGGGCGGAAGTTCGGAACGGAGCAGGAAGGAGTGTGTGAGGTGGGTATGACCCAAACGGAGGTGCGTCAGGACATCATCATCTCGCCGCATAGGTTCTGCATAGTAAATAGAATCAGAGAGGGAAGGAAGAATAAAGTGAAGTTTGTTGGAAGACAGTGTGTCCCAGTGAGCTTGCCAAAGAGAGTGAATGTAGGAGGAAATAAAAGGGTGGAGGTCAACAGACGGCACTGGAGAGAGAGTGATGAGGTCTTGAAGAGCCCGCTTAGCAGCCCGATCGACATGCATGTTGCCCGGAATGCCAGCATGGCCGGGGACCCAGACAAAGATGACATCGACATTTCGAGAGCAGAGGAGAGAGAGACGAATATGAATGTGGACCAGGAAAGGATGGTTAAGGCGGTGAGAGGCAAGCGCACGGAGGGCAGAAAGAGAGTCGGACAGGATCAGAAAATTGTTCTCACCAGAGTGGCAAGCATGCGAAAGGGGCAGAAGAATGGCAGAAAGTTCAGCAGAGAAGACAGAACTGTGATCAGCGAGGTGAGCAGTGAGAGTATGAGGGGAGCAAGAGGGGATGGCCGCAGCCGCAACTTGACCAGTGGAAGGCAGAAACCAGGATGGTCAGAGAGGAGTTCGTGGAAGTGGTGAAGATAAAGGAGAGCAGAGGTGGAAGACTTGGAGAAGGTGGCAAGGGCAAGACGGAGGTCGAGAGGTGGCAGGGTCCAGGGGGGGGGTCTGGAAGAGAGGGGAGGTAGGTAGGTATTTGGGCTTAACGCCGTGCCAGCAACTAAGGCTATATCACGGCGGGGAAGAAAAAGGAAAACCAGCGTTAAAGAGAAAGGAGGGTAAGGGAGAGTGAACAGAGAACGGATCATTCAATAAAACCGAAAGCTTAAATGCGTGAATAAAAACCGATGGTACATAAGAAGGCGAATATCACAGAAGAAGGAATGGATCGAAAAAGGGCAGGGAAAGAAGGG
>SMGT01015021.1:23094-44422 GCA_004794575.1 Lanistes nyassanus | reverse complement strand
GTTACAATATTATCATAGAAATGTAGTTCTCGTCAGGACTTTTATCTGTAAACAGGGGCGACTTAATATTTTGTAGGGGGGTGAGTGAACATGGAAACCAAAAAGAAAAACAACTACATGTATACAGCCTCAAAAATATAATTGTGAACATTAGCTAAGAACAAAAAAAACCATACCATATTTAATGCAGCCGTCTTCACAGTGCCTCGAACAAATCCTGGCTTTGTCCGGATTAAAACTGCCGTCAACACGATTAACTCTGGCAATCAGAGCAGCCCTCCATTTATCTTGCTCCTCGCTCACACCTGCTCTCGGGATTTTTGGAAAAGACAGACCTCTGCAGGCTGCAGCTGTTGTGTGGCAGCCAACTATGCAACAGTTTGATCCTGCGCTTTTACGTTTCCATTTTGTTGTATTCGTAGACGTGGCATTTGGGTCTGTTTTGAGTAGATCGCGTTCGCTTTCAGCCATGCCGGCAACTTCGAATCAGAGACCGGAAGTAACTGATCTAAACGTTTTCGCTTGAAGCGTACCGCAGCACTCAAACGACCTTGACCTTAAGCCAGCCATCCAGGATTTAATGGAGATCCATGGTACGATCAAAAGCGCGAACAAAAAGGGTGAAAACATGACTCAGCCAATGAGCGATCATGTCTGGCCACACGTGATTCGACGGGATTTATTTTCCCAGGATAGAGCTAATATGCGGTCACAGGATGGGACAGTCCCTCCTCGTCAAAAAAGTGTGTGTGAGAGAGAGAGAGAGAGTGAGAGAGAGTGTGTGAATGTGAGAGTGTGTGAGAGAGTGAGTGCGTGTGTGTGAGAGTAGGAGAGAGACTATGAGTATGTGTGAGTGTGTGTGAGAGAGAGTGTGTGTGTAAGAGAGACTATGAGAATGTGTGAGTGTGTGTGAGAGTGTGTGTGTAAGAGAGACTATGAGTATGTGTGAGTGTGTGTGTGTGTGAGAGAGAGAGAGAGAGAGTGTGTGTGTGTGTGTACATGCGTGTGTGTGAGTGTATGTGTGTGCGCGTTCGTGCGTGTGCGTGCGCATGCGCTGGAGGTGAAGCAGTTCGCGTTCTGTAGCCTTATGTCTGCACGCAGGTAGCAGGTGCGTCTTACCGTGGCCCGGACAGCACATGGTGAAGGGCACGATCCCCGCCCGCAGGTCTTGACACTGGAAGGGGATCAGCGCTCGTCTGATGTCGAACAGCGTCTCCAGGTCCGTCGCCATCATCCCAACCTCCGACCGCATCATCAGCATCGGCAGCAGGACGCTGCACATCGCCGTCTGATCCGCGGTTCCTGCCGCACCGGACGTGACATCCGGGGCCTTGGGCAGCCCTCCGCCTGCAGTGCCCCCAGCACCGGCAGCCATATTGCCACCCACTGCACCTCCACCACCTCCACCGGCGCTTCCTCCAAGACCTCCACCGGGACTTCCTCCAACACCTCCACCAACCCCGGCTAAAGCAGGGGGCGCTGGTGTCGCACCTTGTGCGGGAGTCTTGGGTGCGGCTTGGAGGCTGGCCAGCAATCCAGGGCCTCGCATCATGTTCATGAAAGCCAGGTTGCTGATCATCATGTCCTGGTCCATCATGCCCATCATGGAAGACATTATGAAGGGATCCACTCCCATCCTCTCGCCCTCGACCATGCTCGTCATGGCGCGGCTGAAGCCGGTGTGCGTCAGGCACGTCTCCAGCATGCTGCGGGTCGAGGGCTGAGCGGCCATCAGCATGGTGAGCGGCGTCTGGCTGCGCGTGGAGCGGTGGAGCTGGCTGGCCACCTGGCAGACGTAGTGCGACTGGGGCTGCGCGCAGCTGATCACCTGCACGCTGGGCGGCAGGTAGGTGGACGGGTCGATGCAGCCGTGGGCCTCGTAGTACTGCGTCACGCCCAGCTGCCGCGCGATGCTCGAAGACGCGGTCTGTAGCTGCCGCGGGAGGAGCGACCCCGACAGCAGAGAGTTTCCGGCCGCTGCCTGCTGTAGCTGCTGTTGTTGCTGTAGCTGCTGTTGTTGCTGTAGCTGCTGTTGTTGCTGTGGCTGCTGTTGTTGCTGTGGCTGTGGCTGTGGCTGTTGTTGTGGCTGCGGCTGTTGTTGGACGCTGTTGCCTGCCATCACACTGACGTTCTGCTGATTCTGATCTGGGGCCAGCGGAGGATCCGATGCAACACCTGTGGCAGCAGCTGCCAAAGCCGGACCTGCCGGCTGCGGAAAAGGAGTTGGCTGGGGGGCTGGGTTGGGTGCGGGGGGTGGCAGAGCAGGGTCGTTGGCCACCGTCCGGTTGGCTGACGGCTGCACGATGACGGGTACAACCTGCTGCTGCGGCAGGCTCGCTCCCATCACGACGCCACCTGTCGGCTGGGGCACGCCACCTGGCGCCGAGTTGACAGCGGGGGCTCCTTTCTGGTCTGCCCCTGGCGTCCACTGCACGGGTTGCATCATGGGATAGGACGACAGGTACACCACCTGCGGGTAATACGGCGCGTAGGTGGCGGCGGGCATGGGGCCAGCAGCGTTGTACATCCCCATGGACATCTGGGGATGCGGCGCGATGATCTGAACGGAGCTCTGGTTGCCTGCGGGCTGCGGGGCCACGATCTGGGTGGGGCTTGGGGGCTGGCCCATGATCTGCGGGTAGTAAGCTCCCTGTGGAAGCACGTAGACAACTTGCGCCCCGTGCTGCATGGCGGGCACGGCTGACATGGACTGCATGGACTGCATGGACTGCATGGACTGCACGGGCTGCATGGACTGCACGGACTGCATGGACTGCACGGGCTGCATGGGCTGCATGGACTGCACGGGCTGCATGGGCTGCATGGACTGCACGGGCTGCATGGGCTGCATGGACTGCACGGGCTGGTGGACGACCTGCGCGCTCTGCACCGGGTAGGGATTTTGCTGGGGGTTGACGTACACCAGCTGAGGCGGCTGCCCGAACGCCTGGTGGGACTGAGGTATCCACACAGTTCCGCCTTGTTGGACCATGCCAGCAGGCTGTTGGACCATTCCAGCAGGCTGTTGGACCATGACGGCCTGCGGCTGAACCATGCCCCCTGGCGGTTGCACCATTCCGCTTGGTTGCTGGATCATGCCGGCTGGTTGCTGGATCATGCCGGCTGGTTGCTGGATCATGTGGGAGGGCTGGGTGGTGTTGCACCATGGGCGCCGATACGGGCAGCTGGTACATGACAGTGGGCATAGGCGCCTGATAAGGGTTGACCGCTTGTATGACCGTTGGCTGACCGTTGGCATTCGAGGCACCTTGGTTGTTCCTGGGGGCAGAATTCTGGGCGGTGACTGCTGGAACACAAGAATGAAACTTCGGTAATAAAAATAAATATAAAACAATAGCAATAACAATAACAATAACAAAGCTTTCGTCCTGTTTAGACGCTAAAGTTTCTCCCCAGAAAAAAGCAACGCATAAATTTGAATCTGCATCTCCCCTCGCTGGTCTTGTCCTCTCAAAGGAGCATTTAAACAATAACAAAAACAATAGCAACAACCCGATCGCAAGGGAGGAAAGAAAGTCAAGGTTAAACATATTTCTTTTTAAAAATATGTTGTACATGTATACACGCACAGGGTATCTTGGTTTGGTAGTACATGAACCGCTTTCTTCATTAGGCTTTTTTATGCAAGTAGCATTGTCTTTGAAATGTCAGAGGTCTGAAACTTCATATGTATATTCATGCGTGTGTGTGTGCGCGCGAGTGTGTGTGTGTGTGTAAGTGCTAAGACTGACGCAATAACACTTTTCAAGCTAGGAACAGACACCTCGTTCAAGAGGTCCGCGTAGCTAAATTGTATCTGCGTCTGTGTTTATATTTCCATGTCTTACGCTGTGCTTGTTGTCTGCTTCTTGCGTACGTTCTCATACTACAAACGATTATGGCGAGCACGCTGGCATGTCTTTATCTGTCTGTTTTCTTTCTTTCTTCGTTTTTTCTCCCTTTTATCTTCTTCCTCCCCCTTCTCTCTCTCTCTCTCTCTCTTTCTGTCTCTCATCTGGGATGCGGAACTTGTCCATCTCTGGCATCCGTCACCGCAAACTTCACGCGTAAATGTTGCGCTGACTCGAATCGTGACATCTCCTATGCGCTTTCGGCGTTACAAGCAATGCCAGACACGGTGCGTATAGGGGTCTGCATTCCTTTTAAGTCACGGGCCCCCACACTCCTTTTGTGTCATACCTTGACAGGAAAAGACCTCTAGGTAAGCAGGATGACATCTGTAACAAACAGATGTGCCCTGTTCCTTCAACATTTTTGGACATGACTGTGTGCACCCAGTTGACTGATTGATGCGCACGTTCTCCGCTCTAGGACGCCCGCGTTCACTAGAATACTTTAGTTGAGATACTATATTTCATAAAAGTCGCTCTCTAGTTAGGTGTGGTTGGGACAATTTCCAATTTGATGATCCGATTAAAAAAAAACAACGGACAAACATATTGCAACCACCCATTCTCATACATAAATGACGTTGTCGTTGACCATTATTCTGATGACGATGATTATGACGACGACGAAAACGATGATTGTGATTTGAAGCCTAGGAAAAAAAATATGTTGATGATGTGACGACTAGGAAAAAAGTGATGACGACCACGATGGCATGATCATATTGATGATGAAGATGAAGAATAGTACAATGAAGACAAACCTGACGCACGCACCTTTCTACTCAGAATTCCCCTTTGTCCCTATTTAATACTTGGAAAATTATTTGGCTTTATTAAAATTTTAAAAAATAAAGAAAAACTGAAAAGAAGCTAATTTTGTTAGTCATGTACCTCGTTTATCGTTAAAAGTATGACAGCTTCCGTGTGTATCCTGTATATTGTCTATTATCTATAAAAAAAATTAGTATCCAAGAAAGGGATTTAATTACTTCAAGACAAAATGAACACATATGAACGATTAGAATTCAGTTAATGTTTCTTCTCTGTCTTTTTTATACATGGAATTACAATAACAGAAGCATTAATTAGAAATTAGGGGTGCGATCAGAATGCCAAAATGTCGCTGATTTTGGAACACGAGCCGGTGTAAATTAACAATAAATATCCTTTTGGCATTCTACATTTGAAAAGTTTTGTGCGTGAACGCTTCGTGGTTTTGTGGGTGAGTGCAAGACAGAGAGAGAGAGAAAGAGAGGGAATGAAAATGAAAACCTATAGTAGAGAGACACGGACGAGAAAAGGTGGCTGAATTGCGACGGAGCAGAGGAAGAATTTTTTTAAACATAGCCGACATCGAATTGCTGATATATGTTACACAACACAAAAAAAACTATAAAATTATTTTATAACGCACATGTGCATTGACATACACACAGCAATAATAATAATAATAACTCTCCTATTCAGTGCAGTACTGCGTCATGTCTATACCATTCACTTCCCTTATAAATTGAACACCGTTTGCCGTAGTTTATTTTATCCTTTCAGCTGCGACTAGAATAGCCTTGACCTTAGACGTACTTAAGGCATCTAGAAAAAATTGACTGACATTGCAGCAATTAAGAAGACCTAACTTTTTTTATTTTGGGGGAGAAATAAACGCTAGAAAGCAATGTTTTTGCGGAAACTGTCTCTCCACCTGAAATTGGCCATTCTCGTAGCAAATATCGTGCGCTGTTCGATTCTTTTCTGGTAGTTTTCATGTATGATTTCAAGCAAGTCCGCTAGCTTATGTTAATCGGGATGACACGTGTTCCGCGCATGCGTGCTCCAAGTCGGTGGGAATTTCAGTCTCGCAGCCGGAACTGTGCAGAAACAAGAACATCCAGATAACGGCCCCGAAAAGCGAGCAATGCGAGGTCCTTGCTTCTACCCTCAAAATGTATTTTCAGCTTCAAGGGGAGAGAGAGTGAAGGTATGCGGTCACAGCAGTGCGTTAACCCTGACGTAACAGATCGTGGTCGTTAACCTCTTTCCTGGTTTTTTTTCTCCTTTAACATCAAAAAAGTGTTTATGCGTGACAGGTCTGACGTCGCGGCGGGCCTGTCCGTGACGCAAGCCTACGGTCACGGTCCTTTGAATATGACCTACTTATGACAGGTTATGATAGGTTGAGGTGGAGGTGGAGGTGGGGGGGGGCTTGGGAAGGGAGCGAGGAAGAGAACTTCTCTCTCTCTCTTTCTCTCTCTCCCCCTCTGTGGTTTTGTGTGTGTGAGAGATAGCAGGCGCGCCCGGTATTTTCTGTTGGTTTCCTCTTTGTTTTCCCCCAACAATGCAGCAGAATAAAGAGCGGACGACAAGTCATCCTAATTTATTTGGTAACATGTATTTTTTCCTTGCATTTCTCAGGGTTGTCATTTACCATCACTGCTACTGCTGAGGGAGCAGAGCGCCTGGCATTGTTTACACACGTTTCGGAAGACAGCGATTCTGCACCTGACAAGGACAGAGAACTAATTACAAAGACACCTGGATTTATGCAGCAATGTTGACAGCTGGCAGTCTTTAAAAAAAAGATCAAGTGTGCACTTGGAGGAGGGGAGGTGAGGGTAGGAGTGGGGGAATCGTCGTAATCTACTAAAGCTGTGACCGCTGGATCGGTGACTAGGAGTAAGGCGTACAGACGGAGGCCGTGCTTAGAGTAATTTCACTGTGGGTGGACCTCTAAAACTGAGCACAGACTAAGGTCTGGGAATCGAAATGGTCACTTAGCTTCCGAAACTAGGATGAACTGCATGGTATTTGCAATCTAGATTCCACCCGTAAAATCAACCTCTCTCCCTATCCCCGAAAAACGCAAATCACAGCAGCTTCGGGCCTCCCCATGAGATGATAGTTGAGGGACGCTTTGCTCTGTGCTCGCCTGCTCAACTTCTAAACCCGTATCAGTCTGAGATAAAGTTACAGAGCGTAGGCTGCAGAAAAATTGTTCTGATTTCTTGTTTACTGATGGAAGAAGAGTGGGACCCCCCACCCCCCATTCCCAGCACCAAGTCCCAAGCCCAAGCCAACGCCCTTGACCATGAAGGGAATGAAGGGTATGGATGGGTGCCTGGAGGAGCTGCAAAGGAGTGCAGCTAGGGGGGGACAGTCCCAAGAGAGGAGGTGTGGGGGCGCGTCCAAAGTCAGAGGAAGAGGAAGCCTAGTGACGAGGGAGATGACGAGAAGGACACGCCACTCAAAGTCATCGCTGGAGAGGAAGAGGGGCTGCAGCAACAGCTACACAAGGCGCTTGCAAGGACACACTGGTTTCAAGAAGAAGACCGGTCTAGAGCGATGCAAACACGTTTCGTCTGATATCGGAACAAGACATGAGCAGTGGGGCGTGCCGCATGACACCTGCGCTGCATATTGCCCTCTTAGAAAATGTACTCGAGCTTTGGTAAATAATGCAGGTAGAAAAAAAGCTATAGGCGAGTCAACCGTTGGTGGATTTTAGAAGCAAAGAATGTTCAGGACCAAAAAAAAAACCACGAATAGTTTCACCTACGTGCTTGATGCTGACCATCGAAACACGGGCGGCCAAAGGTCAGGAAGAATCTTAGCGAACCCTCCGAGAGCTCATTAGCATTTCCTAGCATACGTCACTAGCTCATGCGCAGGGCGTGTTTGACATAGCACCTCTATATCCGGGGGGACCGTGTGGCTCTGTCAAAGTCCTTAAAATGGCTTTGAAGCAGCTTTCCTCAAATGTGTAGCTGAATGAACACGTTCCTGCTTTACCTTTGCTAAAAATAATGGGGGAAAAATATATGTAGTTTTTATTAGTGTCAATCAGGTTTGCATGGCGTACGTTGTATTTTCGATACTGAGATTTTCAATATTGTAAAATTTTTGTCCAGATCATCGTATAATCTTTGATATTTATATTTAAAATTATTAACCAGCACTGCTAAACCTTTGGCGTTTGACGGAAAGGAATTGAAATATATTTTGCATTCCCATTAATTTTGACTGAATTAGGTGTTCTGGACACTGTACAAAGTGCGTACCTTGTAAGCAGTACACCGCATATTTCTTTTGCTTGAAGAAATGTAATACATCATCTCGTTTTTAGGGTCTCTCAGGCCTCTATAATCCATACTATATATAGTAACTTTATCCATAGAGCATCTTCTGTGTAATAATATACGTTTATCCACAGAAGATCTTCTAAGCAATAGTAGAAAGGAATCACACATTGCAGTAACAAAAACAAGAGGAAGGACTATATAATAGAGCCAGAAAGCAGAAAAGAAGAGAAAAAAATTCGACATAGGCCACCATCTGTTGGCATGAGTGATATTCAAGGAGGGTGCAACACTGGTTATTAATAATGACAAACGATATATTAAACACAGGGAGAAAAAAAAATGGGGAAAACATTCTCTGCTGATCTGTTTAGCGAGGAAAGAAAATCACATTGTCATAGATTGTTCAGTCCTCCATATTTCATGCCTACATAACCGACTAGTGATATTTTCATTATTTAAAAAAAACCAAAAAGTGTTTATATCCACGTATTTACGAGCACGACATACAGAAGCGAGTCGTCACGCCTACACACTCCCGCACTCACGCCCACATCCATGCAAACTCACTCACACTAACAGTGAGCTTCACTAAACCATGACTATACAATACATACACATATGCACGCACATACGCACAAAGTACGTATTTCCAAACATAGATGTATGCACACATATTGTTAATTATATTTTTTCATGTTACCCTGATAAGTGTACCTGTAATCGCAGTTCCAGTTACCCCAGGAACAGGATTTCTTAGACAGTTTGATGCTCTAATCCAGTATATATATATATATCTGGATCTTCCGAGAGTAAGGGAATTTTTAAAAATAATTATAACATTTTTCACGAAATCTCGGTCACTTTACCGGGAATCTATTGCAGTTTCCCCAGTATCATCAATATTTACACCAGAACTCTCAGCACACTTGGTGCTCTTCATATGATAGCTATAAACACAGCAACTCCCAAATCAGACAAAAACTATTTGTAGTTGTTTCTGACTCGCTGTCAGCGCTGCAGGCGATTCAAAACCAGTCATCAGAAAGATTAGATCTAGTGTACAAAATATTATCTCAAATAAATACACTGCACAATAAAGGCACAAAGGTAAAAGTTATCTGGGCCCCTTCGCATATTGGCATAAAAGGTAACGAAGAAGCAGATAGACTGGCTAGACAAGCGATAAAGCCAACCCCTAACATAAAGCTTATCCAAATAAACACGCCGATTTCAGCAGAAGAAAGGAAACTAGCTATTAAATCAGCAATCAAACTAAGATGGGAGGAGACCTACAAAACAGAAGCTAAAGGAACAAGAAAGGAAATAGAAGAACTACCGAGTAACAGTCTAATATTATTGAAATCTACTAGAACAAACCAGGCAAGAATAAGCAGAATGAGATTAAATGGCGAATACCACATGATGTACAAAAATCCACTAAGTTGTAGCTGTGGTGATAGGTTTAACACATCGCACGTGCAGTTAGAGTGCAACCTAGATAGCAAAGAAATGGGAAACCTTAAAGAAGAACTAAACAATATAAACTAAAACTAAATTTGAAATCAGCCCTTAACCCACCCAAAGATCTGTGGCAGCACATACTTGAGCTTACAGTCCAGGTAGTAAATAGCCATCCTGATGCAAGACAGATCTCATAATAATAAAAAGAATCAAAAATTAAAACGTCATTGAGAAATTTAACCCCGTCAAAAAGCAGAATATAAGGAAGATGTAACTTTTAGCACTTAGGGATAGGTCAGTAGGAAACAACCAGCAGGGACAGCGACAACAACAAACCACAGTAGCCAGGACATCACAGAACAAAAACAGCCTCCATCACCATCAGGTCAGCGCCCGCAATCAGAGCACTCCTCCTCCCCCCAGTCACCACCTTCCCCTCTCCCCTATAGTGCGAAATCGCCGACAGGTGGAAGCACTTTCCCAAACACAAACTCCAGCTCCACTGGTCGCAAAAGTGTTGCCATGATCAACAGCGCCACCACACGGTGACCGCTTGGCAAAAATTGCGTCTGGTATCATTCCGCATGTAAAACATTTTTAGCCATTCAGAGCACTACACAAATTATAGGGCAATCATCTGTTCAAACAGTGAAGGTACTGCACAGAATTATCATTTTTTCGTTTCGCTAGAGATAAGCCCGTAAAGTTTAAGTTAAGCCCGTACTCTGTGCCCACAACATTACTAAGTAATAATTATCTATCGTAAACACACATGGCGACATGGAAAGTGCGTGATCTATGGAGTACGGTTGGTTCATATGAGGCCCAGATTTGTACATATCCGGTTTGATGCCCATATATATTTTTCTCGAATCATGTGTCAGTTAATAATTTCAGTCATATGACAGCATGTTTCCTTGCACACTTTGTGTCTGTGTGTGTGAGAGAGAGAGACTAGCTGCACAAGATGTTAGATCCCGACTCGAGACTCTAGCTTTGTATGCTTTGTTTTAATTGTAGTTCTGGTTTTCATTCTTTCCAGTTTCCGCATTTAAAATAAATAAATAATACAGATATGTTGTAGGCATCAGATTTTGGCGCAGCTTGTCATAGACTGTATAATCTAAGAGTTTCTAATAGCAAGGTCAAACAATTTTGGATTACCTCCCCTACTAAGTGCATGCTGCCCGATTTTGACTTCAATTTTGTCCTACTTGTTTGTGTACAGTGCACCCTCTTAGCATTAGACAGACTGGATGTGAGATCGTTTGCATTTCATAGCTTAGAGCTCTTGAACATGGACGTTGGCATTTGATTAAATTAAGTCTTTGAATTCAAATCCCTTCTTGTTGTATCGTACAGAATGTAAAATGTCACCTTTCTATCTTGCGCTATGCCCCAACATAAAATAAGTGTGGTCTGTGAGACGGTTTACCAGATCAGAGTGAAACGACATTCAGTGAGGTTCTCTTGTCTTCTGGGACCGTGAATGTCGATATTAAAGGGGTCGCCAGGTGCCGGTGACAAGCACGTTAGCAATAATGAATAATACACTTTGCGCCTAGCGAAGAATGTCTCTAGTTACTGGGGGTAATGTTTTGACGAGCCGGAAGGAATGAAGGTGGTGTGGCAAGGTGACAGCTCACACTTACTTTGAAGATTTATTCTCACGAGATTGTAGATCGAGCGTTGTGCAGACGCTGAGAAAACGTTGTTTTTTTAATAAAAAAAAGGTGTGACAATGCGGGTTTTTTTTTAATCCTGCCATCGACCGTGGAGAGAGAGAGAGAAGAGACAGACAGTGAGTGATTGAAAGAGAAAGAGAGAGAAAAAAAAGAGGATGTATCTCGGATCAAAGAGCCCCTCGTCCCCAGACTCCTGCACCCCAACGGCCGGGTTATTTATACGCCGTGTCCCGGGGTATAATGTCGTCCCGCCGTTCCAAAAATAAAGTCGGTTTATCTTGTACTTTTTGCTGAGAAGTAACAGTAACGAGTTTCATGATAAGGAGGAGATAAAGAGCAGGAGAAAAGATGAAGAGATAAAGAGGAGGATGACAAAGTCGATTCCCACTTTGTGAATAGCCTAGGCTGATATAAGCTGGCTTGTTGCCTGGCCCTGGCTTTGGCTGTATCAGTGTTTTGTACTTTGGTTACACAAATAAATGTTTCTTTGGAAAAAATAAAAAGGCGATTGCAGTTATAGCAACAGGGATTTTGGTGACATTGTTGGTATGATACTAATGGTTATCGTGTTGGTGCAGTTAGAGACATTGCTGGTGATGGTGGGCACGGCAAAAAAAAGAATTGAAAAGTTTTTTTTTAATAATATTCCAAAGATGCTCCATCCAGAAAGGATATATATATATATAATTTATTTTTCATATGTGGAACTTCGACTAGCAAAAGAGAGGCAATCACAGATCAAGTTCTAGAGGTAAGTCGGGCATTGTGAGGCAAGCCTAAGGCGGCAGGGCAGTTGACGCTAGCGATGAAGTGAGTAGTACTCACAGGTGTACCAGGTATTAGGGGGAGATCAGCTTAACCTTATCATTCAGGCGGGTACGAATGAATAGCTTGGAGGAAGACAGAACGAAACGTAGCTACTGCGCCGACAGGACGCGGACTGTTCAACAGAGGGCAAGCATGTGGGAGGTAAAAATTTTGTAGCGGAGTGGTGCAGAGGAAGAAATTAACACCTGATGATAATGTGAACTGGAATTTAGGAAGATTTTTTTCTGAGTGGCTGCAGTGGACTCCCGGAGGTCTGCGGGTCCAGTGTAGCGCACTGGGCCAGTGGTGTGAGAAAGTGAATGAGTTAACAGAAGATGGATGAGTGAACATGATTCAAAACACTTAATAACTCAATTGTAAAACTCCCTCTCTTCCTCCCTCCCTCCCGTTCTATTTTAGTTGTGGTTTACCCATTTGCCTTTTTAGGGCATTTTTTATAATAATTTTCTTTCTGTTCCTGTTCCCTTGTATGTGAATTTGCAATTGATGACATACGAACAAATCCGTATGGATGAGCCTGAAATGTTGTGGTCTGTTGTAATATTTCTTGGCGCGTACGTATAAAAGAATCTGGATATGTGGGTGTGTGGCTGTATGAAAGAGAATGTTGGTGTGAGTGAGCGGACACACTGTTGTGGACGCTGCATCGCAGCGGCTTCGAAAACACTATATACACCCCGCGTGACAGGCACTGTAGTCTATAAAGGGTGTTATGCAAAAAATAAAGCGGTTCTGGTTGTTGTCTGAACAACTTTTTTCCAAGGAAATAACTAAGCGTTGATACCAATACAAGAAGGGAGAGAGCTTGGGGGGTGTCTAGAGGGAGAGACGGGGGAACGGGCAAGAAAGTAAGAAAGAGAGAGAGCAAGGAAAGGGCGGAGTGGGGGAGAGAAGAAAAGGAAAGGCACGAGACGATATTTTATCTGATGCGTCAGGACGATGCTGCAAAATGTGACTTAATTTACAGCACGAAACCCGTTTCCAAATAATCTGTGCACGCCTTTAGAATCTGTTACGCAACAGTACAAATGCGTAAGATGCACAGAATGAGAATAACAATTCAAATTCCATTTCAGAAGGTTGCCTGGGCAATTTTTTGTGCGGGTATTAACGTGATAATACGATTTAGTTTATAAAATGCCATGGTAACCTTGATATCTAGCAGATCATAAGCGAGACAATCAAGGAGGTGGGTACAATAAAAAAAAATGTCAGACTTGAAAACGTTAAATCAAAAAAGGAATGTCTGGGTATATATTTTTCGGGAACAGATAACAAGCGAAAAGAAAATGTCGTCTGGTTTAAGCAGTATCAGAGTGGAAAAGAGAGTCCAGATCAGCCCCGAAGTAACGCATTTGCGACATTTTAGCAGTATTATATCGGCAACAGAAACTGCATACCTAATGCCAGTTACCCCACCTGCAGCAATACGCCAGTTACCCAATACACCAGTTACACCGCTTACACCAGTTACGGCGAATGGAAAATTCAAAAATGCATTTACAGGTAATAAACTTGTTGCAAATTTCATGATGATTGGTGTGCCTTTGATGGTAAAGGGCGGGATGTCCTTATTTAACAGGGTATTATGCCATTTTGCGGGTAAAAATCAAACAGCTTTTGTTTCAGAATTTAAAAAAAAGTTGTGTTCTCCTTTTCTTTTAATATTCCACACTACCCCAAACAAATATTTCTAGCGTTATCATCGTATACAGTAACAACCTTTCTCAAGGATTATTTCCTGGAGTTAAACATTGTGCAGATTCAGTTTGGACATCTCCCTCACATTAAACTTTCTGTCCGCACTGGCCATATTAATTGGACCTCTTCAGTCACAGCGCGAAATCACCCTCAGGTGGGCACACTGTTGCTCTAAAATTACCTACCTATCTCCAATGAAGTATGCTTTTGGTTTTTTTTTCACAAAAGGTAGAAGTTAATCCACCAGGTCGATGCAGATGCAGGTGAAGGACTATCGTCTTTGTCGCCATAGATACATGATGATGTGAGTGATGAGTAAGGATGAAAACGGGGTGCGAAGGTCGGGTGGAGAATAAAAAAAGGGGAAGAAAGCATCGTCTGTATGAAGAATAAAGAACTTTTTGGGGGGTTTTGTCAGATGGTGCCAACAGTATAGCTTTCACAACAAAGACGCTTCACAGTTTGTCTTTTAGGTGTCGGCACCTTAAAACGTCACCTCTCACCCAGAGATACAGTTTGTTACACTGTAAAATACAACAATCTGATATACATACCACGCCTCAAAACTGTAGGAATGAAAGGGATTTAGAGGTACCCTCGAAGGAGAAACATTAATGGACACTAGACACAAATCGTCTGGAAAGTGAGTATGCACTCGGATGTGGTGATGCCAAATACCATAGAGGTCTACCTTTGCATATCTACACATCTACTGGAGCACGTCTACAAACCCATTTGGGGACATCTACATATCTACTGTGGCTGATATATACATTTACTGGGGCATTTCTACACATCTACTGAGACACATCTACACATTTATTGATGCACATCTATATATCTACACATCTATTAAGGGGATCTCTACAATCTACTGGGGCATATCTACACATCTACTGGGACATAGTTACACAGGTAATGGTGTACATCTACATATCTAATGTGGCATATCTACGCATCTGAGGCGGATATGCACGTTTATTGGGGCATATATACAAATCTACTGAGGGGTGTCTACCTATCTATATACTGTTGCATATTTACCTTTCTATTGTAGCATATCTACACATCCAATGTGACCTAGATATAGGCCTAAGGTTATTACACCTCAGGGCCAAACATTAACATCCTGGTATTTATGCTGTTACCACACCGTGTGCAAGGGAAGCGAGCACTTTTTGTGTGTATGCAGCAGGACGCTACGTGATATGAATTAGAAAAAATATACTTAGCGAGTTCTTTAAAGAAATAAACAAATGATGTAGGACAGCAATAATCCTTGGAGTTGTCACAACAAATGTGTATAGAGGCGTGGTGAGTTAGCCAACCTAACCTCCACCCCTAAAATGGAACCGAAGTTTAAATTCCTAATTTTACAAACTAGTTACTGTTTTTAAAGGACTCCACTAAAAACCATCTTAAACGAAGATTATTGCAAATTCAAGCACAAAACCGAAAAAAATGAAAAAAACAGAAACAAGCAGCACACGATCACGACAAAATAGTTGGAAGTTTTAAAATAACAAGACTAACATCAATGTCGGGAATTATGTTTGGTTATATCTCGACTTTGTTGGTGGTCTTCTAGGAGACGTCGTGCGTGTCATGACAAGTAGTTATTATTATTATCGCGACTCATTATCGGGTTGTTCATATTATGAGGAAGTAGAAGACAGAGGAAAAGATTTAAATCCATTATATTATATGTTTGAGACATTAGCTTCCGGGAATGTTGGGAATAAAAGTTATGTCCAGCTCAAAGACACTGATTGCAATAAAGAAGGCAATAAAAACACGACACACTGATATGCTCAGATTTTGCGTTTTCTTTGTTTAAATGTTCTGTTTGGATTACTAGTAATTATCATTATTGTTCATATTCCTGATGATCTGTCTGTCTGATGCCGGAGCAAACTGCATGTCGATCAGAATCAGAGGAATAAAAATCACCGATTAGTAGTAGACACTAAAGCAAATCATGTCAACAGCTTGTAGTTGTGGGCAGAATGTAAAGGAAATATTTATAGGAATTTCTAACGCGTGATTGGGAATCAACCCACGATAAATCAGTGAACCAATGTTGGGTTATTACATTCTTGCAGGGTAAGTTAATTCTGTGAGTAGGATGAAAACATTTCAATAGTACTGGTAGTGTAATATAGATTCAAAACGAATTTTCAAGCAAACGGCTGGAGTTCCAAATAGCAGAGTATTTTAAAATATGCATGAGATATGGAAGTACTCTGTCCTAAATTGTTTATCATTCTCGTTAAAACGCTCTGAGCACACTACAGTTCTTGCATGCCTTTGTCGAAATCTTTTCTCTTAGTCCGCACGAATCATTTCCATGCTGGCCGAGATTGTAGGGAAAGCACTGGAGGGGAAAAAATATCAGGGAAATAAAGTCAAAGTTTAAAAAAAGACAACAGACAAAAATGTCTTTTACTCCCCCTCCCCCATCCATCAGGAAAGAAGGGAAACACTTGTTTTAACTTTTTTCTTTTGACTTGTATCTTCTCAGCTACTTCTTGTCATGATCTGTGTTTGGAACAGGATATTTGAAATTAGAGATCGTTTATCATTCATGCGCCATCCCGCTCCTAGAAGATTTGCCATCAAACAGGTACGCGGAGTACAGACTGTCATAAATGCCCATGAACAGAAGGCTTAGGTTTCTAAAGTTATACTCCGTGCATCAAGTCACAAAAATCACATCACTGTTTCGGTGTGAGAAAAGTGTAACTATTAATAATACAGAAGCTTATATAGCGCGATATTCCGGCAATATGCAGGTCGCAAAATGTGTTAAACACAATATGGAGTAACAAAATAACTAAGTATAAAAACACTACGCAGTCAAAAGCTTTATAAAACACACATTGTAAAGATTGAAAACTAATAAGTACAACCATACAAACTATTAATGAGACAACAATATGACAATGGACATAAAAATAATCACGAGTAAAACTTGTTTAGAAATACTATAAGCACAACAAACAACACCAACAATAAAACGGTACAGAATAAAGTACTGAAACACAAGCATAACAACCTTAATTGAACAGATGGATACCGATGAAGTGCGAGCTTTTCGCTTTTAATGTTATTGCAGGTTCTCTACCTAGGTAGCCTATCATCTACCTTGACTGCGCCCATTCTTGAGGTGACGTCACGCTCGGAGTTTTCCGACTTTTACTGAAGATTTTTTGTTTCGGCGAGTTTCGAACTTTACTTGTAAACGCAAAATATGCTTTTTAATAAATCTAGGTAATGACAGATTAGAATTCCGTGATGGCAAATTAGAGGGTTTACACCAAAGTTGCTAATAAAGTATTTGAATTTGTGTTATTTCATGAATGGAAGTTTCCTATCCAAAAGTTGTACCCTTTAAAGCGTTGGGTCATTGACTAAAGATAAAGTGTTCGATTTTCGCATCTTCTGTTCAACTTTCCTCCCTTTCGTTTTTTGCCGACGTTTTTGTGTGTGTTGCCATATCCTTATTCAATAGGTGATTTAGCATGGCAGACTGCACAGTAGTATGCTAAAGCCCCTTTTAAAAAGGCAATATCTCCATTTCAATGGGTGCGAACCGGGTGCAACCAGACAGACGGATGGATTGATGGATAGATAGATAAGATAATATACGATGAGATACGATGCGATAAGATAAGATAAGAAACGATAAGATACGGTAAGATACGATAAGATACGATAGATAGATAGATAGATAGATAGATAGATAGATAGATAGATAGATAGATAGATAGATAGATAGATAGATAGATAGATAGATAGATAGATAGATAGATAGATAGATAGATAAAATAAATGTTCAGTATGTCGATCGCATTGAAAGTGTCCTAAACTGATTTCCCTACCCTTGTCTGCTTACGTCATCATCTGTCCCTGGCCTTGGAGGCAGTTGGAGCATCACTGACGAATTAGCAACCAGATTCGACTGTCCGATTGCATGTATTCTGTGACACCAAGACAAAGTCCTATGTGGGAAATAAAGTATTATTGTATTGTATTCCTCTAGTTCTCTTTAAAATGGGAAACATATGCCGTGCTTGTTATGTCGGGTACTGGACAGATGATGATGATAAAGTAAAAGTCGTGCAATTAAAAAAAGAAAAGAAAAAATGGAGTGTCTCATCTTTTCTAGCTTGTCGCAATTTCATCCCACGCATATGTTTCTGCGCCTTACCCAAAGGAACACCAGAACTGACACGTTTACGGATCCAACACGTTTACGGATCTACGTAATTGTCTTTCTAGTATCGGAATTTAAAAAAAATAACCAGTTTGTGGTTCAGTGCTACGCCGTTTTGAATAATAAATGGTCCATCCTCTTTTCAAAAAGTTTACAAACCAAAACTATTTCTGTTTAACACTCCGTCCCATACCTACATATACATAAATATTTATTCTTAAAATGTTTCATGGCCTTTATTTCCTTTTTGGGTTTGTTTGTTTGTATTTTGTTAATTACTGTTCTCATTCATTGATTTATTCATTCATTCCTTTTTCTTTTATTCCTTTCTTTTCTGTGTAGATCTCTCTTTCTTTCACTCCACTCTCTCTTTCTTTCACTCCACTCTCTCTTTCTCCACTTTTCATACCTTTTAATGGGGCTCTTAATATGTTATTTAAATTGTCAGTGCTTGTTTATCACTGTGTAGATATACATGGACCACCCACCCCCTTGTCTGTGTGTGTGGAGGAGTGGGGCTGATCAATATCAGTTATCCTTTTTATGTTTTTATGTCTATTGTTTTCTGTAAGTGTTTCACTTTGTCTTTCCGTTTTTCTATCTTCTTTATCTGTTTCCTCTTTTCTTTTCTCAAATAATTTCTCCTCTCCTCTTTCTCTGTTCTTTGTTTGCTTTTTTCTTTCTTTCTGTCTGTCATTTTTTCATTCGTTCGTTCTTAACCATTTGCCCTTCACGATCGTAAAGCTGTCACATCCTTTATCTTACCCTCCCCCCCAAAAAAAAAACAAAAACTCCCACTGCACATGTGAAGATAACAGCGTCATTTGCACTCCACCCATCCACTTTTCCACGTCTGGTAAAAGCCAGAAGACACTGCGAAACCGCGTTATAAGCAGCATACCTAACAACGCTATCAGAACAAAAGGGTATAAATTATTCTAATTGCTGGGACGCAGACTGTAGATAGCGCCCCGCTTGGAAACAGAAAGACCAAAACGCGTCTTTAAAAAAAACAAGAAAGAACCGCAAACAGGGAGCCTTGTGGACAAGCAAGTTCTTACCTGAGTGACGTAAACTAAGCAGGATGAGCAAGGTGTACAAGCTGCCGCGGTTGAAGCAAGCTCCTGACATCCTGGTCGATGGTAGCCGTCGGGGTGCGTGTGCGTGTGCGTGCGCGTGCGGGTGCGCGTGAGAACAAGTCGTCCCGTCTGCCGAACGTCCCAGTGTTCGTGAACGCCCCTCGGCGTTGAGGTTCAGTCTCCGCGGATACCCTTTTATACGTCAGACGATTGGGTTGTATTACGCTGGCGTCTGTCCCCTTCTGCTCGCATAAGTCCCTCGTCGCTTTTGCCTCGTGCCTGTTGAAAACACTCGTCAGTCCGCGCTGTGCTCCTGTTCGGTGGTTGACATCGTTGTCACGCATGTCCCTACCTTTCCTTCTCCATTTAGTGTTCGTAACTCCTCTCCAACAGTTTGCGGAGCAGCTGAGCAGCGGTTTTTGTGACTTTGATGTCAGTGACGGATGTATCTCCAATGACGATGACAGTAGTTTTCATTTTACAATTTCAGATTTTTTTCCGCGTGTCATTATCGCCTGCACCCAGGTTTCTGCATACTTTTCTCGTCACATTTTTAACCTAGTAAGCTTCCGTTGCATTTCGCGAGAAGGGTCAATGCTGATAATTAAATTCCTGTAACTCTAAGACATCCCCTTGTGTTCAACCTTTTTTTCCCCGCTAGAATGTTCTGTCTCGTCTAAATTTTCATGTCACTCAAGCTGAGTTTTATGAAAGGCAACCTTGTTGTACAGACGGATTCTCACCTTCAAGATGATGATATATTTGAAGCACTTAGTTAACTGCCATGGCTGATCGCTTTTTTAAAACAAATACATAATCGATCAGATTGAAGAGCTCTTGAACTCTAACCTTTTTCACTCACGTCTGCAGGTCCCAAACAACGCACATCTTTGCGCAAACGTGACATTTCATGACTTTTTTCCCATCGTTTTGATATATTAATTCTTATTTTCTGTTATTTTCATTTTCGCTAACTTCGTGACACTCGGATGGCGAAACAAAAGCAATTCTTATCTTCTAATCAGATTTTAACAAACCAGACCTGGCATAAAGAAAAGGTTTAGAAAAAAATTAGCATCGAGATGGTTCAAGGATGCAGCTGTAGTAAACAGCATAATGTTACCTCCGTGATGTTTTGCTGGCTGGCGATAGAAGATTGACTAAGGTTCCAGATGACTAGACCTAACTCAAGAGGGGAAAACACCTGGCTGTTAGGTGAAAAAAAAAACCCCAGAGGTTGTTGGTCTGACACAGATATCCATGCAAAGACTGCGCCCTCCGTACAATACACCCATTATGACAGTAATAGGTATGTCGCATACATTACCGAAATCTCGAGAGCAAATTACTGTGGGGGCTGCAAAAGCAAATGTGTACCTCTGTGTGTGTGTGTGTGAGAGAGAGAGAGAGACGTGCGTGTGTGCGCAAGTGTGTGCGCGCATTTGACCACCTATATGTGTATGCCCGCGCGCTCGTGTATGTTCGCGTAATGTGCCATGAAATTGTGGCTGGTGAAATAATTTTATTGTTGGAAAATTCCAGGCGGGTGAAAGCAGTTTTTTTTCCTCTTCTGTTCTGAAAGAAAATTCATGTTCATGTCGACCATAAGTGATGCGCTGTCAGTTTTAAGTTATCAAAAGTAAAATACGGCATGCAGAAAATAAAAACAAATTACTGTGTGGTCGACTGCTATGCCGAAATAAACATTTTCTAAAAACTGATGATGTACCATCATTTTGATGGCTGTTTTTAAAGACTCTTCGTTGCCTCTACTACTAAGCTTTGCATAAAATGTGCAGAGAGAAAGAGAGAAAGAGAGAGATTAAAAAAAGCTTCGCTGTCTTCATTTAATCCTTAGCTATAAGCCTCATGTACAATTTAATCAGCAGCACTGCCACGAAAATATATCGCCTATGTGGTAATTGTTGTTGTTGTTGTTTATTCAATTTAGGAGTGTATGACAACAGATTTTTATACCATGTTTTTTTTTATTTTCCTAAGTGTAGCCGGGTGGTGGTTACGTAACACCCTGGCATCAGCCTGTCGACTCCTGAACTCTTCATAGCCGGCATGGCGTGGATAGTAGCATCATGCACCTTACTGGTCGTCTGTTACTCAAGAGTGGGAAACAAAGGGTATCTGTGCAGGGAAGGCCAAGGACTCACTGTCCGAGGCCACCGTAACCCTTTGACGTAATCTAGGTGCGACCAGGCTTCCCCAGTGAAGGGTAGGGCCACTTAGAGACATAAGGGGGTCAGGGTCGCTCTAAAAAGGGTGGACCCAGCATCTCGGCGGGAGGCGAGAGCGAAAGGTCAGCGACAATGTGCGGGGAGCGTGGGTAACAAGAGCGAGACGCGACCAGTTCAGTTCAGAG
>SMGT01015021.1:1695-23074 GCA_004794575.1 Lanistes nyassanus | reverse complement strand
GAGTCAGTCGCTCGTCCTTTAGCTGCTGGGCTCTCACAGTGACGTGAGGGAAAATAAAAGTTTACATGGAGCTGTGAAGACGTCTTGTGTTGCTGTGTCCAGAGCGGAGGGATGATAGAGCCATTTCCACAATTAAGGAAGTAACAGGACCCGCTACCGCTCGACCCTGTTACATAAGTTTTAAATTTTGCTTTTTCGGTCTCCGGGTGTGTGTCTGCATGAGTGTTTGTGTTTGCATGAGTGACGCTGTCAAATCACAAAACTACAAAAATGCTAATGGTGCACAAGTGCACAGGAAATGTACATCATGTTCACGTGAGACTCTGCATGTCCCCTTTTAATAATAATACGACACTTCACGCATCTTTCGTTTTTAAAATCTCGGCAATGTGCTTTCGGTTAGAAAATTAAAAACAAAAATAAATAAATAAAAAAAAAGGTAACGAAAAATAGAACAGCAGGCGACATGACGAGCAGGTTACTCAAGAAGCCGTTAGAAATCTTGAAAGCAGATGATGGAATGTAAAGCCTGGTAAAAGTAAAAGGAATATCATAGGGGTATCGCAGGCTCACGGTCATTTTCCTTCTACAGTGAAATTCGACTGACATTCCACGATACTCTTGGCTAAACGTGGACGCGAGAATCTCTGCTGTTCTTGTGCGCCGGAATTAGCTGGCCTTTTCCACCTAACTTTGCTTCCTGTGTACCCTAAACTGTGCATATGGACTATCCGTGTGAATCAAAATTTGCTGCTCTTTAAACCCGAAATAAAATGTGCTGACCTTATGTGACTCATTGACAGTGAATTCTGTATTTTCTGACACACACGGCTACTCACTGGTCTATCACACACGGCTACTCACTGGTCTGTCACACAAGGCTGCTCACTGGTCTATCACACACGGCGAAACTTTGAAGTGGATTTTTCCCACAATCCCATTTGAGCAGCTCCTGTTCATTATCACAGCAGTGTACAAAGCACTCAGGTTGATCACGCATTAGATGAAAAAGAATTCTTTCCTCTTATTTAAAAAAAAACCTTGTAACTGTAACTGGAGAAAAGGCGAATTTTTTCCCGCATTTTTGTTTCATTTCGTTAAAACATTTCACAAATACACAGTGTAGTTGTAGAATCGAAACCACTCACAGAGGTGCTGAGTACACTCGCAGGAAGTGCCATATGTGTATGGTTGGAGGGAATCCCACGTATATAGTTGCAGACGATGCAACGTATAGTTGCAGAATATGCCACGTATAGTTGCAGAATATGCCACGTATAATTGCAGAATGCAAATAAATTCTGAAGGTGCATCTCGACGAGCTTTTCTTTTTTAGCAGTTGCTCGTTACCATTCAACTTTTCAAACTGAATTTATTATCTGTTGTCGATACTCAGACGAATCCTTCGGGGTTTTTTTTGTTTTTTTGTTTGTTTGTTTGTTTTTTTTGCCGCATTAGCTTATTCCTTTTTCTCTCCATTCTCTCTCTCTCTCTCTCTCTGAACTGTAAAAGGAATCATCTGCGAACAAACCCGCAGGATGCGTTATCTCAAAATTTGTCTCGCGCAGAAGTCTAAGCCTGTTCACCATTGATCTGTCTGCTTTAAGTCGATTGGCAGGCCAAAGCCTCTCTGCCGGCGCATCGCCTCTTCATTAATTAACGGCCAATCGCTGATCGCCAGTGAAAGGACCTTTCCTTTTGCAGGTGTGGAAAGATTCGGTTTAGCTCCACATAGTGTGCGCCACCCATATAGATCATGGAACCTCAGACGACAATAACCGTGACAACTACGATGACAGTACTAGCAAAGTAAAAGTTGTTGTTGTTGTCATTTTGTTGTAATCGTTGGCGTCGTATTGTGGTTGTTGTCGGGGTCTATCTTTTGTTCTCGATGTTGTTCTGGTGGTCATGGCGATGGTAGGATGATTCCCGTAAACTGAGAAAAAAAAACCCCAAGATAATTGGGGACATGAGTAATTGGAAAAGTCAGTTAACGGTAACTTGGGCACCTGTATAAGCTTTGGACATAAATACTAACCTGCATCCACATCACGAGGTCACAGGTGAACAGTCCTCTATAGAAGCAGCTTGAAGTCGCATTCAAGCAAAGTGCTGATGTGAAATATTCCAAAAGTGTAAGCATCTTTCTTATTTTTGTTTGAAGTCTATAGTACATTGGATCTCTCTTGTGGAACAGTCAGGCCTGTTTCGATATCGAACTGCAAAGGCAGCGGGCAAACAAGTGGCTACTTTGGTCGAGGCTTATGACTGGCCCGAATGCTGCAGGGCTTCGTCCTTGCGGGGAAATGTTGCGTTTGGCGGGTGTGGACCGCGCTGTACATGTATAATTACTTGGGGGAAGGGCACGTCCATCTGTCTTTGCGTTGGAAAGAAATAATAACGAAAAAAATGCATCATAAAGAAAATGTCAAAAAAGTCTGTCCCAAAAACATAATTTTGTGTTCGTGCGCCCTACCACATTCCCCCGCCCCCAACCTGTTTGGGAGGTGGAAAAGGAAAGATCATAAGAATCAAATATTTAGACTGTATAGCTAGCCCTCGTGTGCAAAAGCCTAGAATCTTTGTGAATTTTGTTAAAATACTTCTTAGTAGAGTGCATTAATGAATAGATGAATAGGTGCCTATGTTTTTCCCTGTGGGTACGTCTGTAAGTCTGCGTGCGTGATTGAGCGCGTTATATGTGTGTTTATTAATCATTAAGTTTATTTATCAATATGTATGTATATGCTAATGCCAGGTGAATTACGATTGACGTGTTCTTGGACATTTTTTTCTTTTTTTTCTGAATACCCCCTGAGGGTAAAAGAATAAAGAAACTTGAAGCTCTCAGACCAAGGGCCGTGTACTTCATAGTGTCTCGTAATTTCTTTCTTCTTTCTTTCGTTTGTTCGTTCTTTCTTTCGTTCGTTCGCTGGTTCTTTCTTTCGTTTGTTTGTTCTTTCTTTTGTTCTATCTATCTATCTATCTATCTATCTATCGTTCGTGCGTGCGTGCGTGCGTGCGTGCGTGCGTTCGTTCGTTATTTCTTTCGTTCTTTCTTTCTTTCTTTCGTTCTTTCTTTCTTCTATGTCCTTTCTCTTCCAAGAACCCCATGAGTTCCGTGCAAATGCTGCGAGATACAGTCAATATATTTATATCATGTATTTATTTATGAATGTATGCAAGCATTCAGCGTGAACAGTTAAAAATAACCCAATCATTGATCTGCATGGTCTCTCTTGTTTACTGTTTTGTTTTTGTTTGTTTTGGGGTTTTTGTGGTAGGGTTAAGGCAAATCCTGTCATATGTATAGCCCTTCTGTCGGAGTTGGAGTCGAGGGTGATATCGAAAACACAGAATACTGGGGGGGGGGGGGGGGGTGGCAATTGTAGCGTTATAAATAAATATGTATATATGCATGTAGATGTTACAATCAGTACTATCTTCAATCATAAGATACAGGCTGATAAGAAAGCGGAGATAAGTGGCACGATAAAGAAAGGGAAAATGACTGGAGCAAAAGATGAAGGAACGCGGAGAGAAAGAGAAGGTACGAAAGAAAGAAAACATTAGCAAAAATAATGTAGGAAACGGAAATATAAAACAAACAAACGGAAGGAGAGATGAAGGAAAGACAAACAGCCAGGGAGGCGGCAGGCCAACTGGTCAAAAAGACAGACAGCCAGACATCTACAGACGGAGAAAGACAACGCACCCCACGCCAGCCGGCCCGTAAAGCAGACACTCAGTCTGGTTAATGAAATGCTCGACTTTAAAAGGAAAAGTCTGACTCTGACTTGCTTTTCACTTTCTCATAATTTTACTTCACAGGGATAGCACTCGAGCCTTCGTGCATACAAAAATAAAATTTACATAAACATCGCAAAGTTTTAGCGGCTGACAGGTCGCAAGTGTCTCTGGCGGTTCTAAAAGTCAGCAAGTTTAAATAAAACAGCATCCAGGACAAGATAGAAGACACTTTTGTTGTCGTCCCACACACACGAGTGCGCGCAAACGATTTCTATTTTTAAAAAAGAAACTTTAAGGGGTAGTCTTAATATAAACTTTATAGTTGTTCCAAATATTAGTCAGCAGTTGTTTGTAGTGACTGAAGGATAGATGCAAAGTCGTTCGTCTGATACGTCTATTTGCCTATCTGCCTCTCTGTCTGTCATTCTGCCTGTCTGCTTGTTTGTGTGCCCGGCTGTTTGTCTGTCTTATACGTCTATCTGCCTGTCTGCCTTTCTCTGTTTGTCTGCCTTTCTGATACGTCTGTCCTCAATCCCTACCCCCATCATCATCATCATCTCTCTTTCATTGACTTCCCTCGTGCATGCGCGTGGACAGTGGCCATGATTGCTGGACAGATTTTTCCGTTTCAAAAACAACAACAACAACATAAATAATAAGGAACAAATGAGGACAGAGCGCTATAAATCATCGAAAGAGAGAGTCGAAAGTAAGGAACGTGGCAGATCTTCTGCCACGTTCCTTACTTTCGACTCTCTCTTTGCTACGTGTTTGGGTACGGTAGTCTCCCTTGCTTGCATACGTCAACATACGGGTATGTCTAGCGCTGTGCAGTACCTTGTTGGGATTAACAACAACAACAACAACAACAACAACAACAACAAAAGTCACAAAGGATGAGGACGTACACTAAAACTAACGTACGTGTGTCTTTATTTCTGTTTCTGCTGACATTACGGCACAAAAAAATTGTTTCCTGTCATCCAACAGACCCTAAGAATTTCCGCCGACCCTAACAAAACCGACGCACGCACGCATGACACGACACGACACGACAACTGCTCAGAATCTAAACAGTAAAGGCGATGCTCGCTGACATTCTGAAGCTGTTAACTTGTCGTCGATAGCCGGCCCCCGATAATTTTAGTCTGTTGGCCGGCATCGCCTTGCATGGTGTGATAAGCAAAATGAAAGAACAGCAGACTACTATTTCACGAGCGTAAATACATATGCACACCATTTACTTTAACAGCAAATGATCACCAATAAAATAATACACATTGACATTCAGTAAGATTCCCCACATCAAAACATTTAGAAGTTTTATTTTACGTGGCAGTGGCTGCAGTCAAAGTAAAATGCAGGCGTAGCCTATCAAGTGCACGCGCTGGCCGTCGTCTGGTGCTGCACGTCCAGGTTATTGACATCCCGCGCGCAGCCAATCGACGAGTTGCACGCAGTCAAGGCCACGCCCTCCGCCTTCCCACTGCTAAATGATTCTTGCCGCTCACCAGCTTGACAGCAATAGAAATAGCCGTTTCAGAACAGTTGGTTATTGTTTGTTGGTTGGATATATATCAGAGCGAAAACGTTTCCGATTTGTGATGATTTCGCTCTGTGGGGGTCTTGCTCTGAACTGTGCTCTGAAACATCCTCCAAACTCTAGTTATAAGTACACCATCGAGGACAGCCACGCAGGCAATGTTTCATTCACGTTATAGATCTAATCCTTGGCAAAATGCTTTGACATCCGGGCCCCGTATGCAAGAAACCAGAATAGCTTACTTATTCCAGAATATCCACGACCATGACAGGAATAAGTTCCCTGAATTTCCAATGCACGGATACCGAATAACTTCTTTCCCCCTCGTTATTCGGTAATAATGGAGTAATTGGGTCGTCTCAGGAGCGAATAGCTTTTTTCTAAGTTACCCGAAACAGCATTTTCATGATCAGAGACAGGAAAAAAACCACTCTATTCGGGAATAAATTTAGTACCGTTTACGTGCATACGGGCTCAGTCTCAGAGATAAATCCTTTAATTAGGAATTGTTACTGGCACCTTAAGGCCTTCACTGGACATTAGCATTTCTTCTCTGAAGACTTATATCATACGAAAATGATTTATAGAAGCACAGTGTACTGAAAAGCGACTGTTATGCATCTGCTTATGGCAGCCAAAGACCAAGCGCACTTTTAACCTATACCAGAACCCAACGATTTATCATAAAGGAGCATTCTGACCTCAGCTGGTCGCCCTTTGCTGACAGACATGACCTCTATACCTCATTTGACCGACTGCACGTTCGTGACCCTGACACCAGTTCTTTTATTAAAAAAAAAAACAGCCTCCATGCCAGCTTTCGCACGTTCTTCGAAATTTTCCGTAGGGGGCATTGGTCAAGAATGATATTAAGGTTGAAAACTGCTGAGCTTTATAAGATTACAGAATCCGATGTTCAGATATCTGGAATCAGAAATCCACTGCAGTAAACGAGTGAAATTATGCAATCAAACAAGCAACCAAACTAGCTAGCCATGCAACAGCTAGTTCACCAACCAAGCAGAAACCCAGCCACTGCAGCCATTCAGCTAATTTGTTGTCTTTTCTGGGTGCGTTATCGTTACTACATAGAAGTAGAGTAGATCTTATCATACAAGGAAAAGAATAAATGTATTGTGCAAAAAAAAAAAAGGAAAATAATTTTAGCTTGGACCAGAAGACCTCGCACAAGAAGAGACTAAACTGAGCAATAAGAACTTGAACTGCCAATTACACAAACGCGCCAAGGTAAGGATAAATATTTACTGCACTGTTGGAATCTACATGGCAATCATACAAGCAAAGACGTGCTCAATTTCTAGAAAGGTTTCAACGTTCTAATTATTGCAAATCACTCCAGAATGAAAGTAAAATGTGCAGAAGCAAGATGAATGTGTACATCTCAAACTGAAGCTGGTGTAAAAAGTTTTAGACCTGGCGGATCTCAGAAACATCGTTTTTGATAAAACAGAATGTAGGTCTAAAAATAAACTTTACAATAATCTTCAGTATATACAGTTCACTCGCTATATACGTTTGGTCGAACACGTTGCAATTTATATCCACAAGGTATCTGATGTTCTTCGGATCTGTTGTCAAAACATGCTAGGTTTTTCTAGTGACTCCCTTAAGTTTTTTCTTTCTATAAAAATAGAAATATTGCTATGATGAGCTATGTCTCTAAGAGACAGTTGACAGCAGACGACAGCCGGGGAAAGTGAATTGTAAGCCTACCCAATCATTGAACTGGAAGCCGGTCACATGATATTTCAACTACACTCTGATATAATCTTCAACCGACTTGAAAACGACAGCAATACAGTTGTCAGATACTCTGTTTTACAGTCAGAGCAAACACACCTAGTTGTAAATCTGTGAATTGACTCCCTGAGCCCTGTGCTTGCGTATTTAAGCGACGGCTTTGTCCAAGCTGCAGCCACTTTCGGCAATTCTCGGTTCTGCCAATACATTTCGTCATGGGAGGAAACTGTGGTTTAAAATGTAATGTAAAACAAGGGAACTGTACCAGGCTGTTAAAATGTAGCTAAGGCATTTCCCGTTTATGAGGGTTGTTTCCCTTTGACCATGAAGTGAGGTTTATTGTGGTGGGTGGGTGTGTGTGTGTGGGGGGGGGAACATACGGGCTTTCGGATGTGCCCTCAGCTGACCAAACTGGTGCACATGACAGTACCTCGGGCGGGGTTTTGTGCACAGTGGATTTCAGCTACCTCGTTGCTGCTGGATTTTAGATAACTTTGAGAAGACGGAAAAGATTAAGGTAATAAAGATTTTATTCAGAATGTTTACATTCAAAAATCAGTTTGTTGCTTGTCTGTAGTGCATACGGTTTTTCCTTAGAATTTTTACACATGCTGCTAAAATCAAATATGGCACAATCATTGAATCAACCAGAGACATTTCAAGATGGCGGGCATGTATTGCCGTATTGGGGTTTCTTTGAAAGAAAAGTATCAACTTATTAACATATAATATTAAGGTTGCGACAATTTGGTGATTTTAAGGGTCAACTTGAATTAAATATTTTTTCCCCCCCGTCCCATAAATTTAGTCTGTACTATTCTCTACTATGTGAACTTTGTAATTTTACGATGGTAGTTTACTAGTTATTTTCTGAACTTGGAATCAAACCAGACAGTTCAAGATGGCGGGCATCTGTTGGTTTTTTTTTTTAAAGGAAAGTATCAACGTATTAACATTTAATATTAAGGTTGCGACAATTTGGTGATTTTAAGGGTCAAATTGGATTGGTCAAATTGGATTAAATATTTTGTCCCGCCCCCCCCCCCATAGATTGAGTCTGTACTATTCTCTACTATGTGAACTTTGTAATTTTCGATGGTAGTTTACTAGTTATTTTCTGAACGTGTTAACACATGACTTTGCAGACAAAACTCTGGGGAAACTGTCTTCAGTGGATCCAGGCTAGCAGCAGTCCACAATCCTGCCTCCAGGTCATGAACTGCCTTTTGTACAACTTGAACATCACAGTAAGAAAGCAAAGCACTGATTGGATTGTCACAGTCCAAAAATACAAAACATCTGTAAGTGAAAGCAGAACAGCATGTGCAAAAGGCTTCAACATCATGCCTTTGATAGCATCCCTAGACAAACCTGAAGCAGACAATTATTTGCAACATCGCTATCATCTCTTGGGCTGGCAGTCTCACCCACCAATGTTTTGCACAGATTCTTCAAATGCTGTCTTGGATTCCGAAGTTGTTTCTGTCCAAAACCTTTTTCTGAGACAGAAAAACATGGTCGTAATGACGGTGTAGTGTGGAGACCTCCTGCATGTCCTGGAGTTGCTCCACTGGTGTGATTGACAGGTTTCATCACCAGCCAACACCTGTGGAGAGTGCTAAAGTCCATCTTGAAGCCACCACTCAAGTTGAAAAACCATTTGATGAATGTTGCCACTGAAGCAGAAGGAGCGGTACTGGAAACATAAAACCTATGGAGAGGTTGCAGATGACATCACTACTTTGTGTGCACTCGGCCCAGGGCCATGACTACCCAGCACAACAACGAAAGCAGTGCGCGGCAGTGTTTGATGTTGCTGAGTTGGGATGTTTCGTCGCCTCAAAATGCTGATCTGTTCACTAAAAAATTGTTTGAACAGGCCAGGAAACAAGAGAAATGTTGTTCAAGAGGAACAAACATTGAGACTTTACAATTTTCTGGCTCTTATTACAAACCAAGGCGATGAAATGAGAAGTCTCTGTGAAGAGAGATGACGCCAGTGGAAAGCTGCTGTCTACAGAAAAGATGTCATGACAGACAAGGAATGGGAGAAAACCATTGCATCTTTGAGGCATTTTATTGATGGTAAGTGATGACATGGGTCATTATTTTAAATTAGGATTTTGTGTTTCAGTACACCTGTGGAGTCGAGCACTGAAGTTCTGCATCTAGACTGTAGAACACTAGGTCTACCCTACCATAGGGTGTCGTGGGGGTGGGTAGGTGGTGTTATAGAGAAATACAACTTTGCTTAAAGGATTCAGGTAGTAGTTTAAAATCTCAGATATTGTAAGGAAGCAGAATATTCAGGCTAGGAAGTCTGAAAAAATCTGGAGTGGAGTTTAGGTAGCATTCTAATTTAATGATACTTCTACTTATTAGTTTCTTGCCATTATGTTTATTAAGTTAGGGCTTTCGCTTTTTACTCTATAGTGCTATAAATTTAAACTGTATCAATCGTAGTATCACTTCCACAATTTTTGAGGTCGTTTTGTCATGCATTTATCTCCTGTTTTCTTTTAATGTTTCACTGTTTGTTGCAGAAATGAGATAAAAAATGATTGTAGAGTTGTCTTGGAGATTTATATTTGTTTTGACCTAATACTTTCACAGGTGTGAAGGCATATCTGCATTTCCCAAACAGCCCATCTTGAGTACCAACACTTTACCTGGGATACAGTGGTACTGTAGATGAAAACAAGTCAGACATCGCTGTTGAGAGATATGAACGGTATGAAAATATTTGCTTAAATAAAATTAATGAAAAATTCATTGTTAATGAAAAATAAAAGTACAATTTCGGCGAAATGCTCAAGAAAAGCTTTAACTCAACATCATAGGTTTTCGGACTGTTACTCCATTGCAATCGCAGGGGGACATAGATTTTGGCGCATTTGAAATAAATGTTGCTTAAAAACTACCACAAGTATAGGAATCTACTTTGCATATTTCAAAAAATCGGGTTTGAACATCAAACTAATTATACAGTCGTACTGAAAAACTGTTAAATAGTCATTACTATATGGTTTTAGACATAGTCACTGTATGCACTGTACATGCCTACTTGATTTTTTCTGCCATGACCTCCCCTGTGGTCTCTATGTATCTTGTAAAAGATGTAGAAAAAATATCTATCAATGATAAAAACATTCCAACGCAGACTGAAAGAGAAATTTGAAAAGAAAATGTTTCCTACCTGAAATCCGTCCAAGGTGATTTCTGTGTACAACACTGTGTTGAAAAAATGTATCCAAGCAAAATGGCACTCGTGATCACCTCATGAACTCCTAAACAGTCTTATATGGTCTAAGGGAAGGAACTCAGTAGAAAAATGATTCCGCTATAAGAAAAGACCAGTCACATTCCTTGTCGACCAACCATGTTCTATTTAAGGCCACATACTACACCCAAATAAGAGACTTTTTAAAATCAGAAATTTGATAAAAGTTATGTGTATATATACAAAGGTACAACTTAGAGGTTACCAAAAAAGTACTTATCTCTAATGTATGCTCTCATTGCCATGGAAACAATCAAAAATGGCTGCCATTTAGAACATTTTTTAAATTAATAGATCTCAAAAACCACATGTTAATCAAAATTGCTTTTCACACATATTCTGCTCTGTGTAAACTAGCTTTTGACAGAAGGAATTAACAATACATGCATTCAACTGTCTGTAATAAAAAATAGTATCAGTCTGTACTTCTTGCCAACCAGTTGTTAGCCCCATCAGCATTGTCTCTCGGAGCCCCTCAAGGATCTGTCCTGGGCCCTATCATTTTTCATCTTATACATCAAACCACTTTCATCACTCATTCACTCTCACACAGTCTCCCCCCAGTCCTATGCACACGACACCCAGTTATACAGTTCTTGTCTTCCAGCTGATGTACATGCCAGCATCATGACCATGCAGACTTGCGTATCCTGTGTCAAGGCATGGATAGTCCACAACAAGCTAAAGTTGAACGATAAAAAAACAGAGGCTCTCCTCTTCAGTAAAAGAAATACTGTGTGACAGAATATCCCACAGCAGTTCCAGTCGGTGATGTCGCAATCCCTTTTGCCGACTCAGCAAGAAACCTTGGTGTTATTATTACCTCTAACATGACACTGGGCAAACACATATCCGGCATCTGCAGATCCGCTTACTTTGAACTCTGAAAAATTAGCAGCTTCCATCACCTACTGTCCGATCAGGTTGCAAATATCTTTGTATATGCCTGCATACTATCTAAACTTGCTGGCTGGCTGTCCTCTATACCTGCTACAGAAGTTACAGAAACTTCAAAACTCGGCCCCTCGCCTTGTCCTGAAAGCGCGCAAAACAGACAATGCCACACATCTCCTCCGCACTCTGCAATGGCTCCCCATTCAGGCTCGCATCGAGTACAAGTTGTCTACTCTTTGTTTTAATTTCTTCACCGGTGCATGCCTCATCTACTTTTCAAAACTTCTTACAATCTACACTCCAGCGAGACAGCTCCGCTCCTCTTCAGACGATCGCATTCTCTCAGTACCCCGCATCAGGACAAAAACATGGACAGCGCATGTTCACCTTCTCGGCATCCACCCAATAGAACTCATTCCCTACCAGCATTCGTAACTCCCCATCACTACAGATTTTCAAATGACACTTAAAAACTTATCTTTTCCACAAGTACCTTGACTAATGTCGCGACTGCCTGTCGGCATTAACTTTCAACTTTCTCTGTTCATCGTCTTCTATGATACTTTTCTATCCCTTATCCACCTGTGAATGGCGGACGATCTGTATCCGAACCTGTTGGTCACTGTTGCGTTCATCTCTCTCTCTCTCTGTGTGTGTCTGTTGTTTTCACTATAGTGTCTGTGTGCCTTGTCTGCGTGAAGTGTGCATGAAATGTGTTCTCGTGCGTTAAAAATCTACATTTATTATTATTACATACCATGAAAGAAGAAAAAAACACCAGTTTTTAAGCTTTAAATGGGCATAACTTGCCATTTAATTATTTTATCCAAAAAAGCTTCTGTCACATTTTAGGAAACTAAAGCAGTCTGATAAATATCAAGAAAATCTGTCAGGTAGTTTATGAGATTTATTCATTTTTATGACAAAAAATGGCAAAACTGAGAAAATCGCAAATAAAGTGAACAAACCCTGTTTTTATGCATTTTTTCTTAGTTTCAACCCACTGGATGTTTGAAAGTGGTAAATTATAGTAATATTGTTTAGTTGCTATAAGTTGAACATTGTTGAACTGAATGATATATTTGACAGCAAAGCATTCCTATAATAGAATCATTTTTCTACAGAGTTTCTGTAGAACGTCTGGTCACAAATGTTCGAAAATTTATCGTCAGAAGACAAAAATGATGTCCTCATTAACCTTAGTAAAGGAGGGGGGGGGATGATGAGGAATACGTATGTTTTTATTTATATAGATTACAAGTGCTGCAGATGGCTGTAATATGCTATCGAGTGTTTGTTGTCAATAAACACATTCACTTTGGTTACGTCATTCAACACAGTCTTCCGCACAGCATCAGCAACAAATGGATTTCAGGTAGGAGAAGGCTTTTTCCACTTTTATTCGTCTTTCCAACAACGTTTGAAGTATGTTTCTAACTTTCATAGTTTTTTTTTTGAAAATCAGTCAAATCGCCCCAAAGCGGTCATATGAAGAGATTTCAGTGACATTGTAGGATGGTCGATGGGAATGAATTAAGAGAACGCATTTGATGTTCTAGTTATTTTGTGTGGCTAAATGTATGTTTTTTTTAAAATGTTTTTACAGGCATAGGAAATGTGCAAAAAGAGATGCTGGCACAATCAACACTTCGGCAAAGCAGTGATGCATCAAATCCCCTGACTGCTGAACACCAGTCATCTCAGGAAGTTTCTTCAGTGGAATACCAATGAGAAGTCACCACGGTAAATCATGGAGAAGGTTCAGTTCATTTCACATTTGAACATGACACTGAGGAACAAGGCTTAACTCAGTGACACTACAAGTCACGCCAGGGTGACAGAGCATGTGCTGCCCTGTGTGCCGCATGTCTAGCCGGCTGACGAACTGTTTGACGATTTGTGGGGAATCACTTATGGTATAAGGTAAACTTGCTAACATCCCACATACATACATCACATGGCATAGGTTGCATAGAAGCTCATGGTGTAAAGTTTGGAAGGCCCATTAATAATAGCTGCTGTTCAGTATAAATGTTGTGTTTGAAATTCAATGGGTAGTATCCATTCCCATGATAAAGAATAACATGCTGCATGCATCTAAGAAAAAAGTCAAAGGCTGGTGAGAAACTGTCAGGGATCATTCTTGCTATAGGACATCATAGGTCATTTGACCAGTTGACAGAAAAATCAATAGGTCATTTTCCAAAAACAATGAGTCACCAATTTACTGGGATTTATACCATGTATGTACAAGATGATTAGCAATCAGATGCAGCCTTTTCTCTTAGTTGAAGGTTTTCATCGGTTGTCTTCATATACTATTATGCTTGCATTTGTTTTCCTTTCTTCCCTCACACACACACACACGAACTTCGTAATTTTATTTCCAGTTTTGTGTCAGAAGTTTTGAAGCGGTCAAGAATGGCCGAGTGCCTGAAGTTGAGGCAGCCAGTGGTGAAGGAATTTTGCCTCCCACTTTCCATGCACAGGCTATACATCATTCCTCTTTCTTTATAATGTCTGTAAAAGAAATCAAAATTTGCCTAAAGACAAGCACAATAATTTATTGTCTTCCTGGCACTAACCTTCTTGTTCTTGTCATTGTGTTTAAGCTGCTTGCTTTTTGTTTTCGTGTCTCATGTTAGGTATTTATATGCTTGGCATGTGTGAGATTATGTATGTGTGTATAGATGTATAATGTTTCATTTTATTTTCTCTTCCCCTCCCCCTCCTTTTCTTTTTATCTCCTCACTTTATTTTTCCTCTGGTCTTCCCCAATTCTCAGCTCCAATGTGTGTGTGTGTGTGTTTCGTCTGCATCATTTCGATGGGCCCAGATGCTAAACTGACTAAAACTAACAGAAAGAGAGCAGCAGATGGCTTGACAAGATAAACACTGAAAGTATGTGAATTCAGCAAGCCACGAGAGAGGAGGGCTTATTTTAAACTGAATTAGTAGACAACTGCTGGAACTCGAATAGCGAAGGCTCTCTGAATGAACAACTTGCTGCTTTTTTTCTCTGTAGCACTTGCAGTTTCAGGCTCTGTCGCGTCAGTGTTGACTGACAATGTCACAATGCGCTTGCAGACGGTGGCTGAGCGAGTCCAAAACTAGCAAACAGATTCGTTTGCCCCTTTTCATCTCGTGGCTTCTTTTTCGGAGGCATGCCTGGTTTTACATGCGATTCTTTGTCAGAAGGCTAAGAAAAGATTCTCAGGACAAACCTGTCTCGTCTACTAGCAGAGTAGTCTTAAGAGCACGTGGGAAATTGGTCAGGTCTCGTCTGTCTTCAAAAAGTTGGATCGGAACAGCTTTACCCGGCATGCAATACTTTTTACTTCAGTTACACTACGAGGTCACGGTTGAATACGATGATGGCAAACGACAAACATTTTGAAGTTGTTGACTTCTTTGACAAAAATCTATCGGCCATTTGACCTCCTGCCTGCAAAATCTATCGGTCAAAATGCGTCAGTGACCGATGACTGACTCTAAGAATGATCCCTGAACTGTGCTGTAATGGCCTGTCTGATCTGCATCTTGTGATGCCAATGCCTTCTGGTTGGTTAGCTTTGGAATTCTTTTCTCAGCAACAGTAGCACACATCTTCTGAGATAGCTTCCTGCATGAGACAGTGCCTTCAAGCACTTCAAATGTTCCTCAATCCTGGAAATACTGTGTTTATACTTTGTGCCAGTGTCTTCTTGGAGGCTGGTGTGAAAAAAACTGAATTGTTGTTGCCCTGTTTGTGAGAGGATGGACAGTTCAGGGGAGCCAGTTGTGTATGTCTCCACCGAGTAAGGTAACAGCACATAGTGTACCTTGCTACCGGTATAAAACTGAGCAACAGTCGCACACAACTTCTGAGATAGCTCCCAGCATGAGACAGTGCCTTCAAACACTTCAAAAGTTCCTCAATCCTGGAAATGCTGTGGTTATACTTTCAGCCAGTCTTCACGAGCACCTGAGAACAACCATAATCTATTGCAACCATTTTAAAGTAAAAGAAAGTGCAAGAATGTGTTCCAGTTGGCAAATAATAAATTGATCAAGTTATCTTGTAAACAGCATGAAATTGCCCATTAATTACTTACCAGATCTCTTTCTCTTTCTACTTTTGCACATGGCACCACTGGGTGGCATCCTGCAAGCTTCGTCTCCACTATGACATGTACCTGTTGCCGTGTTGAATGCGCACACATTATACTTTTGCACACGGCACTACCACTGGGCGGCATCCTGCTAGCTTTATCTCCAGGGCTGGCTGGCATGAGCATGCGTATCAGCACTTTCAGTCATAAGGGCGGTCGTAAGGCTCATTCATCCTATATTTTACATACAAAGTAATATTCCTCATCCAGGGGCAGCAATATTTAATCTTTATTCATAATTTGCACATTTAAAAAATTTGTGCGATGTTCACCATTTGTGGTAGAAGTCTACTCACGGGGAAAGTTGTGATGGACAGCTCGCGCATTTGTGTAAATACATTCAAACATCCATGTCATCATCCACAAATTACACATCGACACGCGGCCTTCAAGGTACAGTTCTCCTCCATTATCCGGTCTGCATACAGACAGTTGCTGTGGTTCTGAAGCAAGCCCTGCCATAAAACAATCCGATGATACTGATACTGAAAATCTGTCCAACTCTATTTTGCTGATGTTGATCAGTTTAATATATGGTGTAAAGAGAACTATATGAACTTAAACACAAAAAGACAAAGAGCTATTTATTGATTTATGCAGAAATCCAGCACCAATCCCTAATC
Organism: Lanistes nyassanus; assembly: GCA_004794575.1. Taxonomy (NCBI): domain Eukaryota; kingdom Metazoa; phylum Mollusca; class Gastropoda; order Architaenioglossa; family Ampullariidae; genus Lanistes; species Lanistes nyassanus. The sequence continues at coordinate 7,072 of SMGT01015021.1, read as the reverse complement.
TGTAGATGGTGTGAAAGCTCAGAGAGCGAATGCATAGAAATATTTGGGAACAGTCTTTGATGAAAAACATTCAGACCGTACCACAAAAAAAATCTGCTCGCAAAAGCTTCGCAAACTTGACGTCAATAGTCGCATTCTTCAGACATTCTACTCTTTATTTACGAGTCCATTCTTACGTTCTCTTGTTTTTGTTGGTATGGAAGTCTGTGTGTAAAGATCAGAAGTGTGTAAGATCGTGTTGCGAGTGTATGTAGCAAGAGCACCTGTGTGCGTTCAGCTCTAAAGCTTTGGCGTTATATTATGCGTGTTCGTGATCAAGAATGATCACGGTGGAATTACCAGTGTGTCCAGGAACCTGCGAGTAATCTATCTTTTGGTTTAGAATACTGTGGTGAGAAAGAATGAGCCACAACAACGTGCGAAGTCATTCCTGCCACCCCTTCACCATTTTGCAGCCTGGTAAATACGCGCGCACACTCAAACATTTCGTTTGTCATGCAGGAATTTAAAGTGAAGTGCCACCCATGAAAAGTACACGGCCAGACTGACGACCCCGTTAAAACTGTATTGGTACACGTTCTCGGTAAGCCTCCTCTGCCCGGATGGCGAGGCGCTCTGCAGAAAATTGTACGGTTTCTCCCTGCCTTTTCTCTGACTCTGTAATTTTATGAATGCTATTTGCGGGTCTTTTGTTTCTCCAAAGCGTTCTGCCTACCGTTTTTTCACCACCCCCCCCAGCTAACTGCCACATCTTCTCTATATGCCCTAGCAAGGTACTCACCAACCCCCTACTCGTTTGGTAGGCTATCAACCCCAGTTTGTCTGATGACGTTTCAGTCACCAAGGCAAGTTTCTCGAGATCCGTCATCCACCTCTTAAAACCTCTAGGTTTCCCCTCAGATGGTGCTATTTGTGAAAGGGCCACCTGTACGTCAAAGGTGGTGGCGATCCCTTGCATATTTCCCGTCATGTCCCTAACCAATTCTGCCATTAACGGATTTTGTGCTTCCATAAAAGCTAACATTGGTGATCCTGTCCCCTCTAACCTCTGCTCTCCCTGCCCCTGGCCGGCCATGTTTTCAGCTAGCAAGCTTCCCCCTGCAAGGAAATGAAAGCTGCCCTACCTTGTCTCTGCCGTCAGCTGATTTTCCATGCCGACTGGGGATTCCCCGTCCGTCGTATTGTGCGCTGTTGACTTTAGATGATGTTGAATTCTTGCGTCTGCAATGAGGGTCCTCTTCTTACGCCGACCTTAAAGTACCTCTCGCGTTGTGTTGCCAATGTTTAACCACCATCGGGTCACGGCACCAAAAATGTGGAGGATGTAAAGCGGATACGATAGAGGTATGGTGATCTGATTGAGTTTACGGAAATCCATGCAAAACCTTTTTGACGAATTTTTTTTCTATTAGGACCACTGGAAAAGACCACGGGGATGAAGATCTCTCCACCACACCGGCCTTGAATTCTTGCGTCTGCTATGAGGGTCCTCTTCTTACGCCGACCTCAAAGTATCTCTCGCGTTGTGTTGCCGATGTTTAACCACCATCCGGTCACGGCACCAAAAAAGTGGAGGATGTAAAGGTTCCAGACACCGTCCGTCCCTTACATGCACCCTACCCCATCCAATCGTGAAGACGCCAAACTAGGAGTGCACGTCTCATACTTTGTTTATCATTTTAGTGGGTGGCTGGCTTAACCCTGCAACATGTGCTCTTTCTCTAGCCGCCAAAGGTTGTGGCTTCTGCTAGCCTGATGGCCTGTGGTGCAGTTGTAGCGGAGGTGCACGAAGAAGGCAGCCCTGTGGCTCACCTTCCACTGTGCCCCTCGATCTTCCGCCGGTTAGACCCCACTTTGGCCTTTCTTGATCAAAACTCTTTTTGAGGCCTGTGGCCAATCTACCATAGCCCCAGAGTCTGGGCATAAACCCCGCGAAGCTTCCCATTGTCTGATCTCTTCCTTTCTCTTTTCTTTTCCCTTTTATTTCTCCCTACTCCCACGCCCTCTACATCACGTGGTCTATCCTCTTCAGGTGCCTCTACCCTTGTAAACAGCATCACGTGAATATTCACTCATGAACTGTTGACAGGCATCTCGAGTTTCCAGATTTACCGACCGGACATTACTAATGCATTCATGATCGGTTGTCACCTGATGTCAGTGACTCTTGGACCGGGAAGGTTAGTTAACCCTCCCTATCATTCAAGATACACATTCTAACAATCCTTATTTACTTAACCCATAACAACAGCTTAATAATCATTGCTGTTTATCTAAATTCTTTCCCAAACTATACTCCTAACAACTCTGTTACCTACAAACACTACCCACGTATGGCATGCATATTGTTACACATCTTGTGGGTGGTCTTGTGAATGCTGTGTTGGGTTGATGCAATGAATTGGCCTCCTGAGATGAACAGGGTTCTACTGGTGGGTCAAGCTGAGAATGTCTCTCAAGCAAATTTGCCAGTAGTTGTTTTTAATCTCCATGGTGCCATTCTCCAAAACAAAATGAAGTAGTCTATTCCGGAGAGACGGGGATAGGCACTTACCACCTGATATCTTTTTGCACGTAATAAAAGTCTATGGTTAGTGTGACTTTGGTTGGGAATTCACAGTTCTTTGTCTGACAATGTGACGGATGTGTCACCAGTGCTGTTGCCAATGATGCTGATCGCATCTAGCTGTTCTTGGAGAGTTGCATCATCCTTTAAATCTGCCAGGTGGGTCCTAGGCTGGCAAAGATTACCATGGAATCGAAAGTTTTGCAGTATTGCTTCCGGCAGTTACCAACCCCTATCAGTCTCACCAAAAGCCTTGAAAAATCTGGACAAAGAAGGAAAATTGGTATAAGGCCAAATATTTCTCTACAGAAGCATAAACTGTTGCTAAATATGCAAGATCAATTATGGCAAAACTAGCCATGAGTGGGAACACCACCGATGCAACTTTCGCTAAATTCTGTTAAAATATGGGGATCTGGCATTTCTTTTGCACTCTGCAGTGGTTTGTGTAAGTTAAAAAAAAAAGTAAGAATATCAGTCACAAGGCAATATGCTCTTTGAGTCACTAGTACAATGCAAACACACCGGCCTTCTGGTTGGTTAGCTATGGAATTTTTTTTGCAGCAACAGTAGCACACAACTTCTGAGAGCTTCCAGCAGGAGACAGTGACTTTAATCACTTCAAAGGTTCCCCAATTCTGGAAATGCTGTGGTTATACTTTCTGCCAGTGTCTTCACGAGCACCTCAGAACAAGCATAATCTATTGCAAACATTAAAGTAAAAGAAAGTGCAAGAATGTGTTCCAGTTGGCAAATAATAAATTGATCAAATGATCATGTAAACAGCATGAAATTGCCCATTAGCTACTTACCAGATCTCTCTTTCTACTGCTTTAAATAAAGAATTCAAGAGCTATCGGCCAATTTCAAACCTACTGTTCATCTCTAAGATATTGGAAAAGGTCGTCCTGAGCCAGTTTCGCCACTGGGAGAATTTCTTTTCCTCTTGATGAGTCTTCTCCTGTGCTCAGTTACATGACCACCGTCAAGAGGATGACATATACATAGGTGGAAATATCTATATTACTAAAAGTGTATTGTTGATATAAACAGTATGTACAACCAAGACAATATCTGATACAGCTCATTAAATTCTAGGCATCCCGCAATTTCCTTTTGTTCTGGCTAGGTTTGCAATACCATGTAATACCGCCCTACATCACCCGCCTCACAATTAAACACAATTGTAAACCACGTATCTTAATCTCTTCTTTGCATATGAGAAAAGAATGACCACATGATGCACAACAGTCATTCCTGAATGCTTCATACTGTCTGCACGACTGTACATTGGGGCCCTCCCTCTTTGGATATGTTCACCAGTAGATATCCTGAAGACCTCTTGAACACTTCCCACGTAGCACTAACAGCAGACCTCGGTGCTGACGTTGACACACGCCACAGAGGACATGGTGTTTTCTCAAGGTCAGTGCACAGATCTTTCGGTGCGATCTCTCAGGTCACTCTTTGACCTCTGGACTTGCGTAACACGCACATCCCAGTACCTTACAATCCCCTCATAATGATCGGATCTATCTCCTTTTCCCCCACTGTCCCTGCTATGTCCTTAGTGACATTCCAGTTCCTCGTGAGTCCTGTTGTCTTGTCCACAACACTGATGATTCGATGGTCTCTAGTGGACCCTTCAAGTACAACTCAAAGGTCTCTGAGATAGCTTTTTTCATGCAAGCAGTACAATTCTCAATTGCAGGAGGAAGAACGTGATGAGATGATGATTTCCTCTCCTACCATGTATTATATAGCTCATGCACATACAATAAAAATCCATGTTCACTTATGGTCAATCTAATCTCCAACAACGAATCAGGTCAAAGACAGCCTCAGGCCACATCTCTTGGTCATCCAGCGTCTAGTGCCAAACCCCGCCCATTTCTACCCTACGGTGGCACGGCCACCTTCCCTCCTTGACCACAAAAGCATCATAAGCCTCTTCTATTATCAGAAGCTGGCGGCTCACCAGTGGTGATGCAACGACCCCCTGACATTCCCCTATTCCTAGGTGAGCTAATCCCTTACATCTTCTGGAGGCCCAGGCTTCATTAACACTTCTAACATTGCCGTCACCGGTTGCTACGTGTCACCTGTAGTTTCCCCCCTGTTGTCACCTTTACTGCCCTGCTGACGATGTCCTCAGCTAGGTAGCAACTGGATCTAAGGGGACTAGTGTCCCCAATGTACCCAGGTGGTCGTCGAGGTTTTCACACCTTGGACAAGAGCTGAGTTTCCTTCGACCCACCGAAGACCCCAAAACGTGACAGCCAGCTAGTAACCCACTTTCACAACTCCCGCCCCCATCCACGTCAGATGACCTAGTGGGAGCATGTGCTGGTGTTCTTTCACACACCTGTCATCCAAAACAACAACACTGGGCAATATAAATAGGACCCACCACTATTACTACCCAGGAGCGCTGGACATTAACTCTTTGAACCCATTGGTCCCGGCTAAATTGCGGCAGCCTGCCGACCATTGCGGCAGCACAGCTAGCTAAATTGCGGTAACTTTAAAATCTCCCCGACGCGTTCAACGGTATAAGGGAAGTAAAAACTTGGTATCATTGTAAAGCTCTATCATCGGTTGTCTCCCCTGCACTGTCTAAATCAGTTTCGGAAACAGTTTCGGCTTGCCAAACATGGTTTAAGTGTAGGTCTACTTCCATCGTTCACATTTTGTGTGTGCGAAGAGTGACTATATTTGGGACCAAATAGTAAGTAGTATTTAATACTTTAAACTTAAAGTATTGTTTCCGTTGTGATGCAGAAGAATAGATCTTTCTAAATATGTTAAATA
>SMGT01015020.1:31084-44437 GCA_004794575.1 Lanistes nyassanus | reverse complement strand
CTTATGTTTTGTCTTCATACCCCACTGAGGGTGAAGGAAGAAAAAATAAATTCTGAAAATTCTGACAGCGCCAGCGCCAGCAAAACGACCAGCAAGAGGTACTTCACACAGCCACCACCAGTGCAGAAAACCCAACCACAGATCGCTTCTCTCCTTCCCTTCCTTTCTTCTCACACATCCACCCTCCCTTCCCCCACAGTGCGAAAACACCGCGAAGTGGAAGCACTCTCCTTTTGCAAAACAGCGATACAACAACAACAACAACAACAACAACAACAACAACGATGTTAACATGTTGCCTATACTTACCATTTTATCAGACGTAGAACGTCTCAAAAGCATCACATTATTTTCTGTTTCCGTAACTATTTCCTCATATATATCAGTGACTAGGTTTTGATATGATTTCATTTAAGAGTTTTTTATCCTAATTTGCTGGACCGCTGCAATCAGTTCATAATGTTTGCAGTAAGGGTTAGTATTTCATATCAGCCTGTAATCCTTATCTGCTTGTTGATCAGTAAATTCTTCTTATTAAGGTGTTCATCCTAACTAAAAGGTAGTTTTAGGGTCAGCTTCCTCTGCAAACACCTGTTATGTTGTGAGGAAGTTTTCGGTCTGCTTAAAATCATCGCAGTTTTTAGTGAAAAGTTCGATGTTCCAGGCTAGGTCGGATGTATTAATCGCAGCTGTTAGAATGGCAGACTGCAGCCTTATATGCTTACAAATGCGTTAACATTCAATAGAATTAATTGTAACTGTATTTAAAAAATAAAATTTTTAGCTTACATTCATAAAAATGCGATTTATACTTGTCCTAAATAGACTGTTGCTGAAATGCTTCTGCAGATTGAAATTTTGTTGATTCCTGTCAAAGATAGATACACGAAGGCGAGGACAATTAGATCTAACTGGTACATAAGTTGTGGCTCAAATTGAAGGTATGTGTAGAATTGATTAATTCGCCGTATACCAAAAGTGATACGTACACGCAACTGCAAATAAAATTCACAAAACGTTATGGTTAATTTTTGCAAAAAACAAGGATTTCGCTAGTGGGCACTGCAAAGAACCTGTCCTTGGTTTTATGAAGGAAATCCAGTCTCTTGACCCATCTTGGTCTCCATCATCTTTGTGTGTACGGATGTTGACGCCAGCGTGTAAGTGCGACAGCTTATGATATTAAAATATGCCGATGCAGCGGCATATCTTAAATACCTTTTCACCTTTTTAATAGTATATGTAAATAAACAACCGTTTGTTGTGTTAAATCAGTCGCTATCTTTCGCTGGATTGTTGAGGTAGTTGCAGGCTTTGAGCTGGGGGGCTCACGAACTGGGAGAAATTTTAGACAAACAAAACATAAATATATTACGTGAGATAACTTCATAAATGCAGATAGCGAACTGTCGGTGCAAAAGTCTCATAGACCGCAGATTAAAAATTATGTTAGCGTGGTTGGTGCTGCGAGCCAACGTTAAATAGTCTGTGAAGCAGACAGAGTACCATGAGCACACGGCTGTCCCCCTTTTTGATCCATTTATTACTATTAATATTTTTAATTGAATCTAATTGCAGTACGCAATTTGTCAAATTCCACTGGCTGAATCACTTAAATGAGGGCTCCCATGAGGGTACAGTCACGGATCAACAGACACAATAAGATCACATCACACATCACAGCCATCTACTTTGGTGGGGGGGGGAATGAGTTCTTCCTATACATACCAGCACGTATATTTATCAAAGCTTTATTTTCTGACAAAAGAAACCAGTCGCTTGTCTTTATTAGATTAAGAAATAACAAACCCGAAGTGCATCACTGCATGTTTATATTATGATATAGATGCGCATAAGCCCGCCAGTTAGTTTCCGATAAATTGGATCTGCTGAACTTAATTCCTATCCTGGGGTAGACTAAGTCGATTATCATGCTTGTCAGCAAGAACAGCATGAAGAAAACAGTAACTTTATTACGATACTTTCCCTCCTATTCTCCTGAATTCAGAAGTCTACACTTCATCAGTTAATGCCACAGTCTTATCATGAGTGATCATTATTTACATATTCTGTACACGAAGAAAGCAGGTGGAAGATAAAAAAAAACTAAAATGGTTTAAGGTAAGGTATGTCGATCAGCGAATTACTTGATGCGAAGTAAAAAAAATTTTTAAAAAAAGGTGTACATATTGGAAATATGACAGAAAAGTGGAAAAAGACGGCATTCAACATCAGATAATAACAGGCAGATCTGGAGTCTAATGACTGGAGTTGCTTTCCTTTGCAGCGGAATTGTAAGAATAGAACAAAGGAAAACGTAATCAGATCAAGTCCATTGACAGGAGTTGCTGTCTCTTGCCGGTTGGTTCTAAAATAGAATATCGGCAGAAGGTAAGCAGATCACAGTATGTACTCATTTTATTGCTTTTGTTGGAACATGTCTCGTGCTTTTTTTCACGAAATCTGCCCTCATCAGCATTTTGTCACTATTATTTGAGTTGGCAATAGAAACTTCAAAAATCCTGCAGTTTCGGATGAGGTAAAGACAGGAACACAAAAAGGCGTTTTTCTCAAGCTTTATGTAAGGCCAGCAGTGGTGTTGCTTGCTGCTTGATAGAAAACGGCACCCCAATAATACGGACAGTGTTTCCGGGTTAGGGTTCATTTTCTGCAAGCCTAAGCCTCTGTTTCTTCCCAAACCCAAACACCTATCCTGCCCCATTGCACTTACCCCAGGTATCATAAAAAAAAAAGAATTTTTAACATAAAACGAAATTTAAGAGAATCGAACCAGTAACAAGGCGAAATGAACACTACGGAGAACTGCTGATAAATTGGCTTTTTAGAGGGACAGTGTTTCAGCCTTGCGGTGACTTTGAACTCCTCGGGGAACGAGGTGCTATTATCTACCTATGTAATAAAACAGTCACCAGAGTGATAACTGCTGTAAGATAGCCAGTACAAATAAGTAACTTGAACTCCAGGATACAATCTTTTGCCACTGCTGGATTTGAATCCGCTACCTTTGACGCACGGGTCCGCTGTTCTGAACACCGAGCTATCCAGCCCCATTTTACTGTTAACAAAATGTGTTCATTATAGCTATAAACATTTATGCTGTGAGCTGGGAACATCCTCTGACATTTTGAGGCGACCTTCTCTACACAGCTGTGATTGTGCTGTTGTATGCTGTGGATCTGTATCTATCAAGAAAAAAAGCAGACGGGGTTAAAAACACCACCTTATGTGTATCCAATCAATACACGTATTTTATAAAAGATGTCTAATGTAAAATACGCATTCTATATTAAATGTTATGTAGGGTATGGTGATGATGGGAAAGTGCTTCAACCTTGGGTGATTTTGCACTATAGGGGAGAGGGGAAGGTGGGGATTGGGGGGGGGCGTTCTCTGGTTGCGGCGGCTGAATTGGTGGTGGTGGAGGCTGGTTCTGTTCAGGCAGTGTTCTGTGGTGTCATGGCTGCTGTGGCTTGCTGATTTCGCTGCCCCTGCTAGGGTTTTTCTTTTTCTTCTTCTTCTTCTTCTTCTTTTTGACGTGTCTAGGATCATGCCTGTGCTGGTGAGCGAGCGCTTGTGTGCGTGCATGAGAGCGGGCGCGCGCGTGTTTAGTGCACTTGTGAGTGTACACACAACTGCAGTGCTTCATGTACACTTGGTCTTGCAGGCGTCTGCTTGAGTGTGCTCATGCTTATTAATAGATATGGTCACGACTTCGACATAAGGTTATCGCAGAAACTGCCAGGTCAACTGTGCAATGTGCACCCCCCCCCCCCCCCACACACACACACACACACCATTTCCCGGTGTTTACCTTGATGCGTCTGTAAACGCTGTTGACATTGCCGGTCTGATGCAGCCGTGCTGTTGCACCCGTGCACACCCCGCACATACCCTCGGTGTGGGTGGGGTGATCGATGGCAGCTATTTCTGCTGATTTGCATGGCGGATGCAAGTTATACTTCGCTTGTCTAGTCCAGTGACGGCTGGCGGTCGGGGACATGAAGGGTGTTTAGAAACGAGACAAAAAGATAATTTAGCGCTGCGGTGTGCAAACAGCTGAGTTGGTGAACAAAGAAAACTTTATGGTCTTTGCGCAAATAATCAGCTGTTACTTAACGCGAAGTTCGCAAACTAATCACAGCGTAACGTGCTTATTATTCACAAAACGTTTGTCGCTCTCACAACGCTGCTGTTGTACTCAATAAACTGCGTATTATTCAAAACCCGCACGCTTATCAGTGTCTAAAGTCACAATATTGAGTATTATTTAAAACAACAACAGCGTATTTCTGTCACGAAACCTCTCTTTCGGGTACGGTATCCATGTTTCATTTGCGACACTTCTTTTGTAGTTGAAGGCGAGTGTCGTAGCGGCACTTCTCGTCTTGCATGCTTATGCTGGAGTATGTTCGTACTCGCGGTCGTGCTCAGACGTGTGTAAGTCTTCGACATAACTCATCGCAGGTACTGGCAGGTCAGCTGTGCAGGCATCATTTCCCTGGTGTTTACCTTGACGCGTGTGTAACCGTTGTTGACACTGCCTTTCCGTCATAAACATGTATTTCCTTTTTACTTGAACAGGGAGTGTAACGCTTTCCGGACACCCTCCCTCCCTTTCATGCACCAAGGTCATCCAGTGTTACAGACGACCGACTAGGAGTGCATGTCTCAAACTTTATTTGTTGAGAATAACCCATTGCAGGTGGTGGTCGGCTTACCATGCAACCTTTCTTATGGACGAGCAAGCATAGCCCCAAGGGCTGGGCGTAAGCGCGAGCCCTTCTATTCTGTCTGTGTTTTCCTCCCTCCTTTTCCCTTTTCTCAGACTCCCAGTTCCCCTTTTTATTTCTCCCTAATCCAGCGCCCTCTACATCATGTGATCTCTCCCCCCTCACGTGCCCCTAACCTCGTAGGCAGCATCTTGTGGGTATCCAACTTATGACCTGTTGACAGGCGCTAGTTAAAATGTTTGGGTTTCCCTGTGACGTGACGGGCCGTACCTTAACTTATTGGACTCGACTTCTCAGAATTACTGGACAAACTTTTATGGTGATCTCGTAAAATGTAGATTTAATTGAGCAATCGTCACCAAAACCTTTACTGCAACAGGTCAATAGTTTCTACACCAGAGGGTGACGACGCGATGAAATAATGTGAATAACTAGAGAAATCTACCGAGGGAAAAGATTCTCATACTCTGACACGTTCGCTCAGTCTCACACAGGCAAAACACTTCTTGCTCAAGAGCCCCCACCCTCGTAAAAGACACAACTGCAGCCAACCGTTATTCAACATATATTTCAAACACTAACTGGCTCGACAACATCAAATATATCTACAGATTATTTACAAAGAATCACCTTGCTGGTGTCTAGGGTAAGACTCTGCCTGATTACGTCATACCACGTGGTATCAGACAAAGAAGATAATCAAACTCCAGAGGGGGAATCAAATTGCAAAAACAGCCTATGATCCCGCTCTATACACACATACAGTAAGTGACCAACAACAGAGCTCCTACTCTCGTCACTACTGAAACAACTACTTCTTCAATACACAGTTCTAAAGCTATTCAACTCTACACACCAATACAGTAAGTGACCGACAACAGAGCACCTACTCTTGTCACTACTCAACCAACGGCTTTACTGCAATACACAGCTCTAAAGCTCTTCAACAACCAACAATGAAGCTATGACACTATCACGACCGCACTTCTCTCTGTACCCCCTTGGCGTACTCGCCCGGCCACTAGCTTATGACGTCTCCTGTCTCCGGCAGGATAAAACCACCTATCTTAAATAAACGCGAGTCCCAGACTCTAAGATAAGTTTACGGTAAGAACAGACCTTACTTATAAGGCACGTCCAGTAGTCCCTTACACGTCAGTCCGTCGGCGTGTCAGCGCAATACACCCTGTGTATCTGGCGAGAGAACTGGAGTCCTTTACTTCTTTCCACGTCTTTGGGTAAGATGGCGAGGGCAGAGGTCCGTGGGTTTACACGTGTCCGCTTCTCTTGGTCTTGCTATGTTAACACTCTCTCCATCCGAGTGTCTCTCCCTGTGTATCCCTGTAATCGCGTTTCTGCCTCCTTAAGTAGTAGGCGTTCTGACGCATTAACCTCGAGTAAACCGGTTCTGGCCAGCCTAGGTTGGGCGGAGCTATCAGCCTGTCATGGCTAATGACATAGCGTACACCTTCCAAAGTGTCGGGAAGGGGAGGAGCTAGCAGGCTAAACTTAGAGTGACATGTGACATTCCCGAGTTTCCGAGTTCACCGACCGGTTGTTGCTGATGCAGCCGTGCCTGGCTGACATTATGCTGTCTCCCTAATGAGACTATCGTCAATGACACTTGGGCGGGGAAGGCTGGTTAACCCCCAGTACATGCGTCGTTCCCTGTGTGAGAACAGCATTTCCTTTTGTACGGAGCAGGCTAATGAGTCCATGAGTCACCCACAGGTTTATTAACTAAGTAAACAATGCTGGTCTTACACGCGCCAGCTCTCATTTTGTTATAGGAGTAGTTACTAATAATCATGAAAGTAACGGCTCTGTCAGGCTTTCATACGATTTAGTCTCCAAGGGCAACGGCTCTTGTTCGACTTTTATTCTCTCTCTCTCTCTCTCACCCACGCACCCATGCACACACGCACGCACACACATACACACACACTCTCTCTCTCTCTCTCTCTCTCTCTCTCTCTGTTTTACACACAGACAGAGTGTGTAGATGCAGTGCCATTGTAAATATAAACTGTAATCTATTTGCGGATCGTTAGTCAGCTCTCTAAAATTAACCTCCTTCCTTCGTTTCCCTCTCCTGCCTGTTCCTACTCCTCCCAAAGGTTTAAATATTTTATCAAACCCTGTTGTCTGTGCTTTGGTGGTACACAGTCTTCAGCGAGAGATATAATTGGCTGCATGCTCTACTGTACTGCAGTTCATTACTGATGACCAGCTTTGTTCCCAGGTGAGCATTCTTCCTTCGCTATTTTTCTCCAGTTGTGTTAATGCCTTATCTGTAATATCTCTTAAGCTGGTCAACAGCTAAAGAGGGTTTTTGGTAACTGGGACAAGAATGGATATGGTGAGGATATGGGGATGACATATATGGTGATGGAGGCTGATGGGGGAAACGGAAGGAGGAAGACCCCGGTGTACCCGGAGATAACCCCCGACAGTTTGGCTTGTCAACAGGTGCCATACACAAGATCTGATCCCACGACAGACAGACAGCTGTTTATAAGGGGCTTGCAACACAAAGACAGACTTTTCCCTGCTGTATCATTCGCATCATGCAGTCAGTCATTCGGTGCACGACAGCACCATGGCGCGCCCGCATGTAAAGAGAAAGTGAGACATCGATGGATTTAAGAAAGATGGCAACGAACAATCAGATGAACTCAAACTGTACGCGAACAGACAAAAGAAATTAAGACATATATAGATCGTTCGCTCACGTCTCTCTCCTGTTAATGACTGATGCTGTTGTTTTTGATGTGTATAGTCAGGTGCTAAATCTTCCCGCAGTCGTTGACAGGCTGTTCCGTGAATATTTACTGGATTAATCCATCTCCTATGCGTGTCTTGGTGACTGGACGTGCATTGTACACCAGCGGTTATAATTCATCAAACCGTTCATCTGTATCCTTTCTTTGAGTCTGATTTTTGACATGCAGTTGACACTCGTGCAGTGCCCAGTCACAGGTGGCGCAGCTGCTCTCTTCTCTGTGTGCGTGTCCGTGTTTGTGTGTGTGTGTGTGAGAGAGAGAGAGTGTGCGTATCCAGATATTCTTTTATGTTTGAATGGGTGTGTATATACTATGTTTTAAATTGTTGATGTCATGTCACATTACGTTATCTCGCAATTATTGTGTTCAATCAGCATCGTGAGCATTATTAAGTTATGGACTTTCAATGAAGAATTTATTTATTTCTGATCCACTCCTTACGTGTCTCGATCTGTGTGTGGGTGTCATGTTGTGGTGTTTGTAGCTGATCGCACGCCGTTAACAGCCCCTTCAGGAGCCGTTCCCCTCCCCCCCCCCCCCGGTCTCACGCTGGCTGTGTAGACCAGCACGACTTAGCTTGCGGGCGGGGCGCATTCTGAATGCAGCCGGCAATCAGCGTTACTCGGCGTGACTGAACGCCGCGCCTCGGCGGCTACGGATCTACAGTAGCTACGGGGGCCACGATGCGTTCCCTTGTGTGTGAAATCTAGATCTATGCACGGTATTTATCTGCCCGGCGAAGGGCTTAGGAGGGCAATAATACCGAACTCGACATTGCTAACACCATAATGCGTTTTAACGAATAGCCGCCAGATCCTAAACGAAAGCTGATCCGCCGTGTTGATCAGGCAGCTTCCGGCTCTAAAATGTGTATGTAAGCAGCCTGCAGCGTGCGGTAAACCTGGGCGATTCACGTCTGCTTCACTCGGCGCCGGGAAGTGACAGCCTCCCAGAACCTTGCTCAGAGCAGTGGTGCTGTTCATGATTGAATACTTATATGCATGCTGTTCTTTGATGTTCAACACTAGGGAGGCGCGTGCAGTAGTGCGTGTCCGTTTCAGTCTTCTGTCCATTGACCTTTTTTAAGCGGGCTTTCTGTTTACAGCTCGTCTTTCCAAGGGAGTACACTCCATGGCGAGATGTTTGCAGCTGGCAGACGTCTGCGTTGCCCATCGATTTAGCGAGGAAATTTTTCATGGGATGCAGTGAACGCAGATCGCGTGCGTGACGTGGTGGTCACTGGAGAACTGTCGTCTGCAAAACATGCCGCATGCAGGTCCGTTCCCTCAGATCGAGTGTAGTCGAACGGACTAACAAACACACGGCCAAGGCTGATTCAATCGGACCCACACAGAGACGGTGCCATTGTTGTCAACTATCAAGTGAGTATTGGTGCCGGGGAAATTTTATTTATCGATGCAATGCGGATCAGTTATTTTTCGCACATCTGTTATTTTGTTGAGGAAACGTCCGTTCGTCTGAGCGCACGGGCAATAGTGTGACAGTCTGACCTTGGATGTGCGTGAGTGATGGTGTTTTTGTGTGTGTTCTAGGGATATGTTTGGTTTGTGCGTGTGTGGATGTGTTTATGCAAGCGTGTGTGTGGATCAATCTGTTTCTGTGAGGATGGATGGGAAATCGAGTATGTGTGACCGTGCGTCTGCGTTTGATTGAATGAATCAGCCAAACAGACACACAGACTGACAAAAATAGAAGGCCCAGATCAAACGTAAGGTGGATCGATTGCCATATATACTCGGCTTCATCGCACGCTCCCCTGTGTTGCCATGGAAACATTGCCGTAAGACACAGTTTTAACTGAAACCTCCACGAGGCCATCTTTGCCGATCGAGGGTGACCCAGGAAGCTCCAAACGCGCTCGCAGCTCAATGAAGATGCATCTGTTGTAGTGCTGCTGCTGAAGACACTGTAAATCTTTCAACGGCTGTTTTAATTTACGCCAAATACTTAACTCTCGTCACATGTTGGTGACACGTACAGTGAAGTAGCGACGTGACAAAAATCTCACTATGGTGCGGTGACTTCACGTCGCCCGACTCCAAGCCGCCCTCTTTCACGCAAATGGCCGATGTAGCTCAACATAGGTTAGTACGTTTTTGCCTTCCTTAACTTAGGAACGAAAGAAAGAAAACGAAAAAGCCACAGACATATGACAAAACTCATACAAACTCATACTGCACAAAGGATAAAAAGCAGAAGTCTTCTTTTTCCTTCTTTCGTCTTCATCAAGAAAGATCACTTTGAATTTCTGTTCATCGATCTGTAGCGGCTTTCGGACTTAAGTTCTAGAGGGTCGATCTCCAAGGAATTTCTCTGACCAACCAGTCCATCAAGACATATTTCAACGACAGATTTGATCCAAAGCTGAAAGAATACTGAGCAGAGAGGGGAGGGGGGAACAGTTGTCAGAGCGTTTGATGCATTAGAAGATGCCGAGCATCTGAAAATTAATCAGAAGCCATCACAGGTCGCCTAGGGCCACATTTAGCATGTGCCCAAAAGGTGTGCTGCTGGGCAGGTTGTCCGTGAGGCATCCCACTAACTGCGCAGGTATACATGCGTAGTAACCAAGGAGCGTACACTAAAGTAGATAGTAATTACCCTGACTGTCGACGAACAATGTGCTGACGAGCTGGCCGTCTTGCCTCACTAGAATAGCGCGACTTAAGTAAGAGCTTCGCACATTTACTCGCTATTCCGCTGATGCATAGAAGCTGCCGCTTCCCGGAGATTAACTTCAGCGGCTGGGATCCAAGCTTTTTGTCTGACGTCAACAGCGTCCTTGACTTTGCAACAACGTGCAGATGCAGAGAGATAAAGCTGCATGTTAGGAGTATTCTGATGGTTGCACTGGTCAGTGCCTCACCCTGTATACTCGATTTTTTAGGGGCAGATATTCTGACAACTCATCAGAGGTTTTCTAACCAGTTCTTAGACTATTTCGTGTAACAAACTTTACAAAGTTTGTGTTTATTATTGTCTGACAACAATTCAGCAACAATGGCTATTGCACAAAAGGGTGGGTGGCAGTATATATGCCGGTTCGCAAAAGAAATCTCGCCAGTTCGAAAAGAAATGTCCCACTAGACAAAAAGTCAGAACCCAATTGTCGTGGTATTCTCTCTGTCGTGTCTACGGGCATGCCGTTTATGTGTTTTGCTAGTCTGCTCGTTAACTAGAGTTACAACAACATAAAAATGTGTCAAGAAGGGGGAAACTAACTCTGTGATCGCTGCTTAATTTCTTCAATTTCCAATCGGCTCAAGCCCCCACCCCCTTGCTTGTCACGCGCAGAACTTAATAAAAGAGGGCAGCGATAATACACTTTTCTATTTATTTTACAATTACAACACAGAATGTTTCACTACACCATGAATGATGCTCCAATATACATCTACTGACGTGTAGAACAATCACTCGCACTCTCATATATTCATCCCAGCGACGCTATACGTATCTACACGCACACGTTATTTACCGGGTTAGGAATCAACTACCGTCCCAATAATTCACATCGGTGAACACAAGGAAAACCGTGTCTTTTCCGAACTAAACCAAGTCAGAAAATGACGTCACGCCGACGTCTTAGCAAACAATAAGATCGATCGACGATCACACAAGAGATAACCGTAGGTTTCTACAAACCGACAAATCAACAAGTTTGACTTACTTTCTTCTAAGTTTGTTCCACTAGCTTGAGTTACGGTCGTGTCTTACTTTCCTACACCGTACGTAAACTCACTTTCACGATGCTGGATAAGAATACCGCAGACGCCACGTCTCTCAGCTCCACGATCTCAGCAACGGTCCGAAATGCACGAGTTCTTTTTCCACCGGACAAGAGTCACCCCTGTTGCAGAAGTCTGCTGGTTTTCTTGCGTCCACGTCGCAGATAATGGTCGTAACCTCCTGTAGTTACTGTCCCAGAACTGGATTCGGCAATTGGCTCAGACCACTCGGCATTCGGCGATCAACTTTGTTGATGTTGTTGGTTTGGGAGGGAAAGTGCTTCCACCTCGCGGGGATTTCGCACTGCAGGGGAGGGGAAATAGGTGAGGGGGAAAGGGAAGGGGTCTGCGGTTTGGTGTCCTGCACTGGTGGAGTGCTATCTGTGGTCCCGCTGGCTGGCCTCTCTCCTGGCGCACTAATGATGGCTTGAGTAGCTGGAGTGGTGGAGTTTTCGCTGATCAGACCTACCGCCGCTGCATTCCTACATTCTTTTATCTCTACCGCTAAGGTGCTTTGTATAATATTAGTTTACTTTGATGTAGTCAGTTTTTATTTTTTGTGTTTTACTGGTATTCTCTGTCCTATAGCTTATTTACTGTTTTTGGCTGGTTAATTCCCATTTTGATTTTGTATTGTTTAGATATATCTAACATCTGGGTGGGCATTAACTACCTGCATTGTCAGTTCCATCATGTGTTGTCTTGGAGGGCTAAGAGAAGATTTTAGGCTTACTACTAGATTAAGATTTTGCATAGCATTTTTAGCTCACCTCTTTCCTGACTGTTTAGGCTACATTCTAGCAGGACATGTGGTGTACTAAGTCTGTCTCCACAACTACAGGTTACTGGGTCTTTACGGTTAAGGTGGTATTCTCCATTTAGTCTCATTCTGGCTATCCTACTTTGGTTGGATCTGTTGGAATGGAACAATACTAGTTCGTTACCTGGTAGTTCTTCTAATTTTCTCCTGGTGCCTTTGGCTTCCTTTTTATACTTTTCTTCCCACTATATTTTAGTTGCTGGTCTGAGGGCTATTTTTCCCTCCTCTGCTGAAACGGGTATGTTTATTTGGATGAGTGGGTTGTCTTTTATTGCCATTTTAGCTAGCCGATCTGATTCCTCGTTTCCTTTTATTCCTACATGTGATGGCACCCAGATAAAGTTGATTTGGATTCCTATGTTATGGAGTCTATTTAACAAGATCAGAATTTCATACATTATATCCATTCTTTGGGAAGACTGGTTTTGAAGAGCCTGAAGTGCTGACAGGGAGTCAGAGACAACTAGGAAGGATTTTTCTGATGCACCACCACCACCACCACCACCACCACCACCACCACCACCACCACCACCACCACCACCACCACCACCACCACCACCACCACCACCACCACGGCAATCACGGCAATCGACGGTGGTGGTGGTGGTGATTCACAGGGACAGCGCTTCCACCTCGCGGTGATTTCGTACTATGGGGGATGGGGGATGGGGTCCTATTACTAAACTATGCACTGAAAGAACCACCAGACTGATGGCTGCAGTAAGTGCGGACAGGCAGTTTAATGTGCGGGGAGATGGCCGAATGGAGTTTGCACAATGTTTAACATTGGCCACATCAGGGTTCGAACCAGCAACCTCCATCTGCTAGTCCGCAGCTCTCCTAACTGAGCTATCCAGGCCCCACGGCGATCGACGGTGGTGGTGGTGGTGGTGATTCAGAGGGACAGCGCTTCCACCTCGCGGTGATTTCGCACTATGGGGGATGGGGGTCCTATTACTTAACTATGCACTGAAAGAACCACCAGACTGATGGCTGCAGTAAGATGGTCAGTGCGGACAGACAGTTTAATATGCGGGGAGATGGCCGAATGGAGTTTACACAATGTTTAACTCCAGGAAATAATCCTTTGGCCTCACCAGGATTCGAACCAGCAACCTTCCATCTGCTAGTCCGCAGCTCTACCAACTGAGCTAACCTGGCCCCCAAGGCGATCGACATTGTTGTTGTTGTTGTTGATTTGGGAGGGAAAGTGCTTCCACCTCGCGGTGATTTCGCACTGGGGGGGGGGG
>SMGT01015020.1:6608-31055 GCA_004794575.1 Lanistes nyassanus | reverse complement strand
GGGGGAGGGAAGAGGGCCCTGGCTTGGTGCTCTGGACTGGTGGTGGCTATGTGGTCACTTTCCTGGCGCGGCTGGAGGAAGGTGGCTGCCTGTGGCTTGAGTGGTGGAGCGCTTGCTGGTCGACCCTACTGTCGCCCTATTCCTACATTTTGTTTATCCCTACCTTGGTGTTCGCCTTTTACTTTTTAGTGCTGTACAGTTTACGCTTGTCTTATAGTTTACTTTGTGTATTTTAATGATTATTACCCCCTTTTTATTTATTTATTTTATTATTAAATATATCTAACGTCTGGATGGGTGTTTACTACCTGCGGTCTCAGATCCATTATGTATTGTCTTAATTTTTTGGGAGGATCTAGAGACGATTTGAGATTGAAGTTAAGGTTTAGATTGTGTAGAGCATTTTTAAGTGTATCCCTTTCCTGGCTATTTATGTTGCACTCTAGCAGGACATGGGGAGTGTGAAGTCTGTCCCCACAGCTGCAGGTCAACGGGTCCTTACAAATAAGATGGTATGCTCTATTTAGTCTCATTCTGGCTATTCTAGTTTGGTTGGCTCTGTTGGAGTGAAACAGTGTGAGCTCGTTACTCGGGAGTTCTTCTAGCTCTCTCCTGGTGCCTTTGGCTTCCTTTTTTATATTTTTCATCCCACTGTATTTTTATAGCTGGTTTAATCGCTATTTTTCTCTCTTCCGCTGAAATGGGTACATTTATCTGGATGACGTTTGTGGTCGGATTGTCTTTTATTGCTAGTTTAGCCAGTCTATCTGCTTCCTCGTTTCCGTAGATTCCTACATGCGATGGTACCCAGAGAAAGTTTATTAGAATTCCCATGTTATGAAACTTATTAAGGAGGTTTAGAACTTCGTATATTATGTCCATTCTTTGTGAGGACTGGTTTTGGAGTGCCTGGAGTGCCGAAAGTGAATCAGAAATAACTAGAAAGGATTTTTCTGCTGCAGCGTTTCTGTTTTGTAGTGCTATCAACCTTAGGGCAGTGCGTATTGCTACGAGCTCTGCGGTGAATATGGATGTGTGGCTAGGGAGCTCTGCTGCAACACTGGTGATTTTAGGTGCATAGACTCCTATTCCTGTGGTGTGGATGGTCGGGTCATGCGAGCCGTCTGTGTATAAAGGGGAGTGGTCTTTATAGGTAGTGTTGAGTTTCTGTCTGAATTCTTTGAGTATATTGATGAGCTGAGTTTCTTTGTTATAAATGGTGAGGTCCGTGTCGATCTGTGGTGGGTGTAGTGTCCAGGGAGGAATTTGTGGACCTGTGCCTCGGTATGACCCTTCTATGTTAATGTCTGCCCCTGGTGTGTGTTCTATTTCCTGTGCGTTTTTTTGCATGCTTGGTTGTGCGATGTTTATGAGCTGTTGTGTGGATCAGTTTGACTGGGTGATCTGCAGCTAGACACTGTATCTTGTAGTTGTAATTGGCTGCGCTTTCCTTAATAATTAATTCTATCTATAGGTTTTCGTCCTCTCTGCCAGCACTGCTAGATTTGGGGTGTTCATCGGAACTCCTAGTACTATTTTTAGTGCTCTGGCCCGTACCGATTGAAGTTTCGCTATATGACTGGTCCTAAGGTGGATTAAGAGAGGTGCTGCATACAGTAGTTTTGGAGATTACATGAGCTTGGTCGGGTGCCTATATAGCCCTGAACTCGGACTTGTAAGAAAACACTATCGGTTCGGGGTGGCCCGGAGGGTGGTTCGCCCCCACCTCGCAGCTGACCCCCTCTCAGGGTGATGGGTCAACCGGGGGACGGGGTGCGGGTTCCCCTCTCTCTCAGCCGGCTACCTTCCCCGCTCCACTGCGCGTTCTCCCGGCTGGCTGTTTTGGCGAGCCAATCGGGTCGACCGTAACAGTTTGCTCTACGTCCTGATTGGTTAGGGCAACGAGATGCCAGAAAAATCATAACACTAATCGTTTCCGTAACAGTCGCAAATCCCATGCTATACTATGGGAGGCCCCAAACGTTTGTTCCTAGCCACGGTGCTTAATGCCCAGCTTGTCAGTCTCCTTTCGCTTCTTCTGCTCGTCGAAAAAAGTACAAAGCCTGACCATAGCTTAAGCATGACATGAGCGTGCACACAGAGACAATTTGCGTACAGCATGCACATTTTAGCATGTATAAAACCCGACGAGATAGCTGCCAGATGGTTGGTAGTTTGCGGTGTCCGAAGACTTGTCAAAACTTTGCCGGGACGCAATTTTTTTTTCTTACATGTACTCTGGGGATTATCCTCAAGTGGCTCAAATTGATGTGTGCCAATCAGAGAAAGTGTACTGAAATACAGCGAGACGTCACGACCTAACTTCTTATAGCCACAGCGAACAAATCGTAGTGATGATGGCCCAGTGGCAAAAGCACCGGTTTTCAACCATTGAATGACTAGAGGTTCGAACCCTGTCGTAGCTTTTTTTTTTGAGACATCACAGCGCATATTCTTATAGCTAGAGTGAATCAAGCGAAGTGAAAGTGATAATAACCCTGTGGTAAATACACTAGCTTTTTTACGATTGAATTTTAGAGGTTCTATCCCCATGGTAATTTCAATTTTTTTCGGATTGAGATTAGGGTTGGATATTAGGCTATTTAGGCAAGGACTTCTGTTTTCATGTATAAGTCGAAGTCTGTGTTTTATTTTCAATCAGGATGTTTACAATCGGATTCCAAATCGTACCAAGTTGGGACTCGCCTCAGCGTACATGTAGGAAAACAAATGTCGCTGCCGGGACGTGCAGAGGTCGCACCTGAACCAGCGACCCGGCCCTGGCCCCGATATGTTCGCTGATGCGTGAAGTGCCTTTAGCACCAAGATCTCCCCACGTCAGTTCCCCCCCCCCCTCCAACTCTATTGCCTTTCGTTTCAAACTTTCAAACTAGTACGCCTGTTTCTAAGTCTTTCACTGTCTATGTGCGTGCTGGCCATGGTAGTGATCAGCATTCTTGCAGATTAGCGGGGACTGGAAGTATCAATGAGCTGTTCTGTTATCCCTTGTTCTTTACTGGGAGGGGGAACTTGTGCTTCAAGGACTACCCATGGGCGTTGTGGTGTGTAACACAGCACTCGGCGAGAGGACGTGAAGCTAAGGGGCTGTTTCCATAGTTCCATTGTATGTATGTTTTTACTCGCGGACACCTTTCTGCACTAAGTTTAGTTTATAGCTTTCACAGATAGAATAGGTAGTGTTGTCTGTAGTGGGTTTTCTTTTGGGGGTGGGGTGGGGTGGGGGGAATCGCTGCACAGTTTCCTTTTTTATCTCTAATGTTTACTTTTTGCGGGTCTTGAAATACATCCTGCTGATTGCTCGAGCACAGCCCTACAACGACTTTAATATAGCAGACGATGGCTGTGTATCTAACCACCTTGTGATATTGTAGTACGATTGAGCGACAGATGGACAGATGATGAAAAAGAAACTTTGGTATGCCCACCTGGCATGCTTGCATGTGGCACTTTCTTTTCGCACTTTTCTCAGCAGGTCATGCCTGTTGGCGCCGACAAAGGAAATGGCGCCAGAACTTAACTCCGGCTACTTGGAGACCACTTCCGCCTCCACGTCGCGAGTCATGACGTCACAGCTCCTTCTACCCAGAGCCTGGCGGCAGCGGCATCAAGCTTTCTGGCGGCGGTGGTTGCTGTTGGCTTTGCTGACGTTGCTGCTGATGTTCGGCCTGTTGCTGCAAGCGCAGCTGGCGAGATCGCCACTCTGGAGGTCGCCGCCAGCTGAGATCGAAGTTGTCGCTGTCCTGACTTCGCAAGGTGAAGGTCATGCCGGAGCTGCTGACGTGCTGGCCACGCTGCTGGGCGGCAGCAGGGATCCCACGGAACAGCTGGTCACGTCGCCCGGACGCCTGCAGTGGCACGAGCAGCAAGTGACGGACTGGTACCTGCGCGTGCAGCTGGCCCTGGTGTACCACCCCCAATCCATCGCCCTCCCCCCCACCTCCCAGGCCACCTCAGATGCCTCGCGCTTCTTCCACCCTCTCCTGTACCCCCGCGAGAGGGCGCGCCTGCGCTACGCCTTCGAACTGTTCAGCGCCGCCTGCCGGGCGGCGGACCTCAACTACTTCCTGCTGGACTCCTCGCTGGTCGGCTCCTTACGTCACCACGGTCTGGTACCTTGGAGTGACGTCAGCGTGGTGGTAGGTATGCGCGCCGAGCAACAGGAGGGCGTGCGACGGGTGCTGGAGCTGGTGCAGAACACGCAGCTGGTCTGGTCTAATCCGTACAGCTGGTCCTTCCGCCTGCGTGACGTGCGGCCCGAGCCCCCGGACCTCTTGCGCACGACGTACGTGGACATCCGGTTCTACCGAGAGAACGCCACCCACCTGTGGGGCCTCACCTGGGACGACAAGGTGACCTTCTTGGCGACGCGGGGCCGCGTGTTCCCGTTGGTTGACAGGCCATGGGAAGGCGCGTTGGCCCCCACCCCCTGCGACCCCACTGCTGTGCTGCAAGACGAGGAGTTGCAGCTGTCGCAGTGCCGCCTAGTGGAGGAGGACGCCAAGGACGTAGTGCGGCGCGATGGAGGCCTGGTCGACTGTGACGTCATGCGGCGCGTCTTCCCGTTTGTCTCGCGGCGCGCACCTGTGACACCATCCTCGATCTTGGAAGAATTGAGTGTTAACGGCACGGCCCTATACAGCGTTGAGCTGGAGGCAGGCTGCGGCCACTAGATCCTCGTCGGTTGTCACACCGTTGTGCATGCGTCACGTGACCGTCAGCACGATTCACCTTACCTTAACCAGAACCTCCCTGAATTGCCAGCTGATGCCTGAGCGTTTGTTTCTGTTGTCTTGCGACCACAAATGGCGTCACACTCAGGCCACATGGCGTGTCAGCAAAGGTATGTTTCCCTCGCACACACGTTGTTACGCGATGTGTACAAAGGAGTTGGTCACAACGTGGGAGATGGACCGAACATCATTCACACTCACACGCAGGCTGTTGAGGTTAGTGGGGTTTGTCCCTGTCGCCATCTAGCTGAAGCAGTGACTCAAGGCAGACCTACCTGCTGAACGGCAGCCCAGCACTGGCAGCAACAATAAAAGCCTACCGCTAGATTGACGTTTTTGAACTGTAGTGTTTGTCTTCATCACTGCTTCCATCGTTGATACTCAGGTTATAACCACAAACGCTCTTGTACTTTCCAATCTGCAGTTTGGATGTGCACGTCGAGCACCTTGCACGTGCAGTGTGATCCGCAAGGAACACGCCGTACATGAGGCAAACTGAAACTTCTGTCATATATGTATTCAACCATTATATATCGCCTAGCTTGGTTTTAGAAAATATTTTAATTGTAATTTGTATTCACACACTGGCTTTTGGGTGCCACTGCGAGATTTCAACTATTGTCGTTTCAGTTCTTTCGATGTTTACACTGTGTCAATCCAAGGCCGAGGGAAACACGCACACACACACATATATTGATTTTCCTATACACATCGGCCAAAACTGAAAGAACTTTCTCCTTCCTCTTTCTGTTACTTCGTGAAAGGTCTTCATGACCTTTACATTAGGGTTTCTTAGTTGCAGAGCTTTGAAAGTTCCAGTGTATACTGCACTCTTAAGCTGTGGCATTTATCTTATCCATATTAATCTTATTGCCTGCACGTTTAGCATGGGATGAGAAGGACCACAAGTGAGGGTATTGTGGTCAGTACAAAGTGATTTGCGAGAACTTTGTGTACGCAGGAGGACAGTTTGAAAAGAGAAAGGGGGAGGGAGGAAGGGAGAGAGATAGAGGGGTGGACTGGTGGAATAGGACTATTCTGAGACTCCTGCGGCCAAAACTGTGGGTATGTGTTTCGTGGTCTGCGATATCCGTCATGTTTCAGCAATGCTGTACAGAGATATGCCAAAATTCAGTGTCTACGCACCCCCCGCTCCCACCTACACACACACACACAAACACCTCCTTTTTGAATTTTGTATTTCCAAGATGCAGACATTTTCCTAAACTTCCTCCCCGCCCAGTGTTGCTAAATGTTTTGACAATGGTCGTCATCCACCTCTTAGACTTCCTTATAGAAAAATGGCAGTACTTTTACCGATGAGGTGCAACAAGGGATAATACACAGCAGCAAACCTTGTGAAACCATTTTGTGCTGTCATGCGAAATCGCGCCAAGCGCCCCAGCATACAAGTTATTTACAGGCGCTTGAGTTAAGAGACCTGATGCCGGACACAATCTGTGAACGTCCCGAAGCAGTAGAGATTAAATAAAGAACAAAAGAGATAATACTAAAACTTTTTAATAAAAGAGAACTAATAGTGAATAATGGTCCGTGTTATAATCCTTATTATTTTTTATATCTTTGGAAACTTAAATGAAACTAAACGCTGTTCTGAGTAGCATTTGGTAGAGAGACTAAACAAATACACATAATGGGGTTTTATGGCCTCTGTCTTCAAGAAATTAAGAGAATTTTTAATTTCTTTCAAATGCCAGTCTATAATCATCGACTCAGTTAACTTTAACACTCATCGATACCACTTGAACTTGATTGTAAAAAATGTTGTAGCATGTGCAGTTACAATAATGTTAGAAGCTTCCATCGTTATGTCTTGCATAGTGTATGTGCATGCAGACATTTGTTTGGGCAAGTGCAAGGTGAGGTCAGGCAAGCAAACTTCAGGAAAACTTTCCCCGACAGGGCAAGTGAGAAAAAAGCTAAAGCTGATCCCTGGTTAGAGGCGAAACTGAGATTGAGGCTGCCAGGACTCTGGGCGGCACCGTGCTGCTGCAAGAGCATACAGCAGGGGATGAGACGGCATCTGAAATATTCTGATGGTCCTGCATGGTGAGAGAGAGAGGGGGTTGGGGGTTGGGTGGGAGATGAGACCAGTAAGAACAAAGAGGAGAGTGAGAAGGGTGAGACAGAAGGGTGCACAGGAGTGAGAGAGTGAACAAGTTCAGAGTGAATGCCAAACAGGAGTAAGAGAGAAGTAAGAGGGAACCGAGAGACGGACTCTTGGGACAGAACATTTAGTGCTGTTTCCGTTTATTGTATAATTCATTGATCTTTAGCATTCTTCATAATAAAGAACAACCAACGGCAAACACAGTATAAAGTCTAAAAGTTGTTAAAGAGTTATGAATACAAGAAATGAATCATTATGATTGCACAGTGTAGAAACCACACAAACAATATGATCTATTTAAAAATTATAAACTGGGGACTCATAAATGCAAATTGACTTAGTTGCTGTGTACAAAAAAATGTACAATATCCACAGATCTGTCTCCCCAAACATGTTGTGGAGAAACAAAAAGTTATTAATTGCACAGATCATTTTGACAGAGAATTAAATAAGACTGACATCAATAATGACACACAACTACCACAAACAGGCTAGATTATCAGAATGAGTCAAGCAGACATGTTGACTGCAATATTGGCAACTACTGTATATGATAAACAGCTGTGTTGCATCAGTCTTACGAATGATATACTTCCTTATAAGAAGACTTACAGAGTGCTGTTGATGCTGAAAGTCAGGTTTCACGATTAAATTTAAGTGAAGGCCACCATGGCAAATTTTAAACAGCAACAGTCAACTCACCCATCGGCGCATGCAAAGAACACACACACATGCAAACACAAACACACCAGGAATGCTGCATTTCAGGCCCTGTGGACAATCTACGGCTGGGCCAAGGAAGAAACAATTGTGGTGAGACATGGACATCGTGAGGACAATCCACACATGGAATGTTAAAGACACACAAAGTGTAACAGACAAAGGTCCCCTCTTGCAACTTTCACTTACCCTCACTGAGACTGCTTCGTTAGCTTAAGACTGAAACTGAAACACAAAGCCCATATGGACACCTGCAAGCACTTCACGTCACATGATTGTTAATTTATTCTGATTCTAGCAACATTAAGGCCTTGGTGTCTACTGAGTCTAGTGTACCAAAACTCTTTTCAGGCAATCAACTGAAGCAACCACTTCTTCTTTGTGTCTGGGATCTGCTTCACAATGTTCACAATTCAAATTTTAAAAAAAGACATTTTGAAGCAAAGACACTGACATTAAGGATTCCATTTTACCTAGATGATCATCATGACAACATGAAATATTAACAGTGCAATAAATATGGTATAAGCAGGCACAGAAATATGACTAAGGCTTACACTGGTCGAGCACACAATGTGATTATGACACTAGATGCATGTACACCTTGCAGAAAATACACAGCTGCTTTTCTCGTCCTTGACAATGAATGGCAGAAAAAACAAACATGAATGTGAACAGGGCACTATCTTTCAAACAGAGTTTACCCCTAAAAAAGGGCAAATAGCCTCAGCAACCCAGCCCAGCTCCACAAAGGGGATATATTCTGTTCCCTGCATGAGCATGACGTATAAAGGTCAGCTGCCTTAGTCACTCTTCCACATGACTTTCAGAAAAAAGACATACAAACACAACCACAACTACACACAGTTTTTTTATGCACACTGACCAAGTGCATGATTCAAAAAGTAACTCTACACAAATCTCTCAGGAATCTGCACCACTTACATCCCTGCTCTGAACTAACGGATCATTTTGAGCATCATCTGACAATTCTGATGGACTTGCTGGCGCATTCCGTACATACAGGTCAATGGGATCTTCATGTACTGCCTGCCCGGCCCCATGCAAAGCTGGTGTGTTAGATAAGACACTCTCTGTGTTGCCAGCACCTGTGTTCACCCCTCTCCCATTTGGTAAAAGCAAGTATTCAAGGCCTGCATGCCCAGATCTGAGAGACGTGGCAGCATCTTGTGGTAAACTCTGCAAGCAAGCCACCACAGGGATATATGGGCTGGTGGTGTAGACATTGCCTTTCTCAGGCAGGCAGCTGCATCTTGGTGCCAGCTGAGAGCAGCGCATGTTTTCATCTTCATCTTTGACTGGACTTGATGACATGCTGCTACCTGAATGGCCTACGACAGAAGGGGACGTCACTTGGATGTCAATGACGGAGGACAGGGGAACATAACCTACCGTGAACCCTTCAGGAGGACTAGGTGCGGAAGATGCCATCATGTAATCTGTTCCTGCAGCATTAGGCACAGGCTGAGGATTGTTGATGATCACTTCCTCTTTTGTGATGTCACATGGTGTCATTGTCACTGCAAGTGTCGGTATTTCTTTTGGTGGTTGAACATCCTCACCAACCACAGCATTTCGTTCATCATTTGAATTCCTAATAGATGTTTCCATTTCAAAGCCCATGTATGAACAGCAAAGGGGTGACACTTCATCGGGTGATCTCAATGTCTGACCTGCATCATTGCAGGGTTCAGCTCTGTTATCACAGTCCATGGCTGATGCTCGAGAGTGGGGCAGCAGGTAGGTGACTGCCTGCAGAGTAACATGGAAACCAAATCTAAAGAAGTGGCAGAAAGACAAAGCCAACAGCAATCCTCTCCACTCATTTTGTCCCTCTCTCTGTCCCATTCCTACTTCCCTCCCTCCCCCCCTCTCTCTCTCTTTTTCAGTCTTTTAACCTCCTCCACCCCACATGCCTTCAACTTCAACCCTCCCCAAACCACTACAGTTGTATCCATCAGTTGAAAAGACTATTTTATTTTACCTGTGGCTTCCTTTTTAAGCTCAAGTCACTTATAGTAAGCTTTGTTGTGTTTTCTTTTTAAAACCCGTTGCTTCAAACCATCACACATTTCCAAGAAATTTGTGTCAAAGCATTAAAATCATTCTTTTGCAACATAGTGTTTATCCACCTTTCATAAATGATTTAAAAATGTATCTATGGAGTTGTCCACCAATTCTCTCTCTCTCTCTCTCTCACACACACACACACAAAACACACACAAAATGAATTCTGTTCTAGTTTCTCATCTCTATAAATTCAAACTGCATACTAGAAGACAGCTATGCCTACCATCACATCATGATGCTCTTCAGAGACAGTCTGCTGCTGCAGGTAGGTCATGTCAGTATGCACAGATGCAGTCCCCCGAGTTGTGCTTGGTGTTCGAGCAGAGTGCACATGCCCAGAAGAATTTGGTGATGGCATAGATCCCACATCTATCATGTGCCTAGAATACTGCCACAAGTTAAAGAGGTGTAAACGTTATGGGGGAACTTCCCAACTGGATTGAAAATAGGAGAATTAGACATTACAAATGATTGTCCAAAGCCATTTTAAATAGTTCTACATCAGTTCAGTACAAAAATAGGGTTAAAAGACAAGTGGTTCTTGAGGGGACACATTACAAATTACATGTTTTTTCCCCACATCAACTCTGTTCAGCTATATATTTTTAATAATACCAATAGTTCTAATTTCCTCGGACAGTTCTCCTTCATTGAGAATTATCAGTGATCTCTGTTACATTCCCATAAACCCAACAACAAGCAGAAAGTGAATAAACTATACATGTTTTGTTTCAATACTCATTCACTCAAAAATTTACCACCAGCTAAACATACATCTAGCATTTGAATGAGCCCCATAATGTGAGTAAGCAACGACATGTAAACAGATCCAGTCATACAGATATGATCACCCGCACACTAAATCAGAAAATGCAACTCACATTTGCTGGAAAGAGTGGATATTGAAACTTTGCCCTCCGAGAATCCACACAGTATTTGAAACGATAACTGAAAACAAACATCAAATTGACATCAAGCCACATATATTATGCCAGCACTTACACAGAAGCATGCATCCTATGGACAAACATCCTTACATGCACACATGCATGTCAAACTAAAACAAGAAGGCAACAATACTTGAAATACTTCAGAGTTCTCAATTTCAAGCTATGATCAATATCTGCCTTTTCAATCAGGTTTAGCCAAAACTGTTTTAATGAATTCAGGACCAAACTTCAAAACCTTCTGTCTCCAAAAGAATATATTCGTTAGCTTTACCAATGCCTGATCTCAGCCACAGTTTCTCATTTCAACCTCTTTCCTCCTGAGCACATGAAAGGGATTGAGTTACAGCCCCTTAAACATCATCAACCTAAGATTGCAAAGTCACAAAACTGCCAAGCTGCACTAAAATGATTTGCAATGTCCACTATCTTTTGAAGTTCGATAGGTCGGCAACAAAGGCCTGAAGATGGCAGCCCATTTCTGGTCCAGCCAGACCACCAGTTCACACCCATTAGAAGTAGGAGGAGGGTTCACCCTGATGCACCGCCCAAGCTCATCCAAGTGAGGCTGCCAATTGGATTTGGGTCGGAACTGTTTGGAGCCCATAGCATGCAACTTAGCTCTGACTGTTGGAGAGTTGGAGAAAGTCATTTACTACCCTGGCACAGTGAGGTCTAGAACTGTCATCCTGGAATACACAGCATGGCTAATCTGATGGACAGCACAAATGACAAGCGGCTGCAGGATCTATTCAAGGTAGTGGAGTGCATTTACATTGCAAACGACATGGTACAGGAATGTCCTGTAGTATATGCTTGTGCCTTCCCACACCATCCCCAGTCCTTCCTCAAAAACATCACGTTCTGCAACAAAGTCATCTGCAAGTCACTACCATGGGCCTGTCTGAACACTTGCCCATGAGCTGCAACCAGGCAGAAGGAAGTCTCGTCACTGAGGAGCACATCAGCCCACTGAGCTTGAGTCCACCATGCATGGGCAGCGCACCATGTGGTTCTGGTCAGCCTTGGTCACTTGACTGGTCAACGAGATGCAGCTAGTTGCTGCTGATGACGATGCTGGTGGCAACCTGCACATGATGTGTTCTTGCGTGGCTGGTCTTTTCTAGCTTATCTGGTGGGAACCTGCAGATATGTGCTGTGCAGCTAATCTTTCAAGGCCCTGTTCAATTATTGTCGTTATTTTTTAGCTGACCAATGTCCTTTATTATCTCAGTCCTGCTTCAACTGTATGATGACAGGGTGGGAGACCTGTGATCTTTTGGCCACTTGTTTCACTGCCACGGATTCTGGAATTGTCAAAGTCACTCAGCCTTTTTGGAATGGCATGTAATTCACCCCTGCTTTCACTTGGTGAGCATAGCCAGATGAACAGCAAAGCATGTGCATATGATGTTATTGTGCTGTACACTTCTTTTTTTGGCTGACAGCACATTACTAAAATCCTCAATGTTGCAGGAGAAAAACAGGCATCTTGGCACCTTCAGTTTGGCAGTTGCCACCCACCTCCCTTCTCCATAGCTAAGAAACTTGGTGAACTGCAATCACTTATATCCTGAGCACACTTAAGGTGCCAGCACATGGAAAAATATGTTCTAGGCCATTTTTAGTAACTTTCCAAAACCTGCACCCCCTTTTCAGGGTGGTCCTTAACCTTTTTTTATTGAAATAGTTTTTTACATACACATATTCTTTTATCAATCCAAAATTGCAGAAGCAGAAAAAAACCATTAAATGTATTGTTAACACTTACCCACAGAACATTAGGAAAATGAAAGCAACAACAGCCATAGCAATGCCCACAGCAGTTAGTAGATAAGAGCTGGAATCATCTGCAAAACATATTCCCAAATGAATACAGGTTTTCAAGGTTAGAGGTTTAGGTTTTATATTTTTCCTCAACAAAATGTGTCATATGCAGACTGTTTTAACATGTCTGACATTATATGGATATCTGCAATCATGTTAAAAATCAAGAGACAAGATGCTTCATTGGGTGCTATGCTGTCTAGTTATCTCCCTGGAGGTCTTATACTCTGCTGGAGGTTTTATCCTCTACAGCTCTCAAACTCAATTTGTAGGAGGGGTCTTTCCAGAAACTTCAAGACTATGACGCTATGTGGATAAAATCACAAAATCAGCTAAAAGGATAATAAAGCTAATGACAGCAGCACAGGGAACAGCTGGGTTACAAAACCACAGTCCCTACTAAACCTCTACCAAGCTCACGTATGTTCAGATTGTGAGTGGCACCCCTCTTTAGAGTTTTCCAAAATACAATACCAAGTAAATGTACCAGCTATCTACTGCTGTGTTTTACCAAGTACACTTCGTTTTAAATGGATTTTTTGAAAACTCTTCACAACATCAGGAAAACCTGCTCCCATAAGGCAAAATTCTAGGACTTTTTTTTCATATGCTATGCTGCTGGCAGAAATCTCACAGCCAGCAGGTGTGAGGTCACAAGCAGATTTCCTTGATGACGAGCCACAGCCTTTTCTGTCACTGACATCATGACTCTTGCACAAATCTTGCTGTTTTCTCATCCCCCAGAGATGGCTGCTAGACCATGAGAAGGACCCATTCAAGTGCTTTTACCACAGTAGACACAATTACACTACTATCCTTTACGATCAGTGATTCACCACAGGCTAGCAGCTGGTGAGAAGTTTATTCTTAGCTTTGATAAATATGTGTACATGTATTTAGTGTTTTAGAAGAAATGCAGCAAAATTTGGTTTTGACAGCTATGTATCGGAGTACATTTGATTCATGTTATGGGAAATCGGTGCAAGGTGTAAGCACCTTCTACCAGAATACAACAGCCTGGAACTTTTGCGGGAACCATTTGTGGTTTAAGTATTTCTGAAGTTACTGAGTAGAAATTCACAAATTCACAAAGGCTTGCTGATTGTAACGTACAGGTAACCTAATTACAACCAGCTAGAACCGGTCATTAAAAGAGAAAAAGATATCAAGTGCCCTCTTCTCCTCTGGCTTCTCAGCTTCTCACCTGACTGGAGTTGTACAAGCTTAGACTCTGACCACGGTCCCACTTCCCCACTGGACATGACAGCTTGCACAGACAAATTGTACTGGATGCCAGGACTAGCAGTGACTGACACATAGTTAAGGCTGCCACCCTCAATACTAACATTGTCAGAGGTATCTGTGCAGCACAGAATGAAGAAAGACCAGTGACAAATGTAACACAGTTCAGCAAAAACTATCATATGCATAAGGGCTCCACATCTGATTGTTTGAATGTTAAATTATGTCTGACTCTTTACAAAGGGTTTTAGCAGGCACAGCTGAACTAGGGGCAACCAATGAGTTACTTTCAGCATAGGTCTCAGAAAATCTTGCTTGAAATTCCAAATATGCTACAAGTTAATATTTTTATTTTAATACTCAAGGAAAGTAAGTTTAAGCAAAACAACGTACAACTTCAGATACATATCCTTCCTAGACTTAAAGAAAGTTAACATGCACATGCTGCTAAACACTGCTCTGACTACCAGCAGTAAATTAAGGCTACTCACCAGCACAGTTGCTAGTCTGACAAATGTGAACAATGTAGCCCTTCACATGATATGGATAGCTGTAACTGCACTGTCTGCTTTGCCACTGAACATCCAGCTCACCATGGCTAGGCACCACCCTCAGGTCCCTGGGTGGATCTGTTGGCACTAAGAACCACAAAACTAACAATAAAGAAAAGAAAGGAGAAAGAAAATGTGGGGTGCACAAACATGCAGTGGGACTCTAGTCTTGAAGCATGCATTATCCCTTAAAAATCTGCTCCCATGAAATGTGCCTCAAAGTGTGAAGGAAAGAGGCAAGGGAGAAAAACGGGAAAGAACACACTTAAAGGCACAGCTGGTCTGTCCAATTTTATTGTGACATTTAGTGCAATATTTATTTCTTAGAAGATCAAACTATTTCAGATGATTTGATGAACAGTCACCAAAAGGATCTTCACATTTCCAGAGGCTAACAAGTGTGATCATCTCAATTGCACAGGGATTTGTCAAATTTAAAAGTCTGCAAAAGACAGGGTTATTGGACATTAAGTTATCCCATTAGACAACACTGTATTTCACAACCCTAGTCCACACAGACCCATCCACTACCCCCACCCCTCTTACAAACAAAACCACAAACAAAAATTCTCTTGAAGCATAAAAGTCGCAAGTCCTAGAATTTGCACACACAGCTCCATAAAAAGCTCATATCTCCATGACACTGTACTCGAAGTGGTGGTACATACTGGAATACTGGTAAACACTGGTATGGTTTTAAAACAGTACAGTATACCGGTACAGGTCTTTGTACCAGTAATGCAGCAAAGGGACATAATCAGGTTAATAAATCTTTATCAATTAATGGTAGTGCTCCGAAACAGTGATTACAACTACACAAGAGGCTACAACCTAAAACGAGTACGGTTACATAGTAGAATGTTCATGCATATACAGCAAAACCATAAAATTAGCAGAAAGGTGGGGGTCTTCCGAGAGCTGTACTCAACACGTCCAACCCAGACCAGATCATCGAACTTTTCAACAAAACCTAACTGCAGTGATTTCAAGCAGTCTGAAAACTTCCTGACAGCATAACAAGGTTGACTGTGGGTGAAGCTGCCCTAAAACAACACTTTTATTGGGGTCAGCAGCGATGGCGGGTTTTCTTCTTTAAACAGCATACACTGATCAACCAAGCAATTAAAGATTACAGATAAACTTATATGAAATGCTAGGCCTCACTGCAAACATTAAGTGATTGATAATATCCAGCAAGTTAGGAAAATAGAAACTCTTAAATGAAATCATATCAAAATCCAGTCACTAACATACATGAATAAACAGTTATGAAAAAAATGTTACACTATCAAGATGTTTTTAAAAGTCTGTTAATTGCTGTGGAAAAGGGTCTGTATAGGCAGAATGTGGATATCAAAGGGTTTCAGCGTTTTTTTAAAGCTCACCATTGGACTCAGCCAAGTGACAAACTGTTGGCTACAGTTAGTTATAAAAGAAAGGGAAACAAAGTTGTTACTTTCCCGTTTCCATGATTCTTATACTAAAATCGACACATAATAGCAGACAATCTGGATTTCTTTATTCCTTCACTTTTTATCTCCCACGTAAATTTGTTCTTTACCTTATTGTGTCATTTTGAACTCTACATGCCCCTCCAGGATTAAGAATAAACCCTACCTTGCCTTGACTGATTTTGAGTAAAAGAAAACCATCAAAAAAGGTCTCGTTTATAGAAACCTTTGGGTTTTTCCAAACCCAAGAGAAGAAAATGTTGCTGTTTGCCTCATGTGCAGAACTGTCATCTAATCAGCAGGTGACAACCAATATGGCCATGCACAACAGATAACACCATCTGATGCTGTTCCCACTCTCCCCCTCACCCCACCCCTCCACCCCAAAAAAACGCAGCAGTAAATAAACATTATCGACAAAGTGTTTGCTTCGAAGGAACCTTGCCTGCCTGTACAGCTGGTATACTGGTGCAGCAGTAAAATACCGTTTTGTGTACTGGTATGGCTTTCCGCACCAGTACTCAGCTCTACAGTGGATTCCACTACCTGCATTCTTCTGATACAGACAGCCTGTCCACGTTATCGGCTGACTCCCAACTGAGGCACCAAAGAGGTAATTCTTTGGGTCCTTCTCAAGAGCTGGTAACTCTATCCGGCCTGCTTTAAAAGGTGCTGTTTTCCACTTGATCTCTTCCTGCAATAAAAAGTGTACACCTATCATATCTTCCACATTAGACATCAAATTACTATCAAGATCACTGAAGCAAAATCCCCATAATTGTTACAATGCTTGATTGTGGATAACTTGCTCTGTTATATCCAATATACACAATATTATGGGTGAACTGCTTTCTCTGTCAGGAACGCTATATACAGCATCATGCAGCCAACTTTCACTATGACGCTCGGATGGCTTTCTCTGCTCACTCTCCTTCTCTTGGCAAAGCAGACTGGACGCCAGCAGTTACAGGAATATACTGATACTGCCAGTCTCCTGCATGTGCCTGCTCTGACCTTGAGCAGAACGTCTCTGTGGTGTGCCCTACCCTGGTTTCAAAAATCTCCATCACCCCCTTCATCGTCTGGCTTCTAAATTTAAGGGGGAGGGGGTTGTGTGGCTGACTAGGAAAGCATGTAGTCTTGATGAATGGCAAAGTTTGGCAAAAGACAATGGCTACTACGTGCTTTTTATTTTCAAAAGAAAGTCAATATAAAATTAATGGAGGCAGAAATAAAAGGAACCATGTACAAGAAAGGGTGCATTTAGGTTTTCTTGTTAGTATGTTTCTTCAAGTATTTTGAAGAGGAAAGGAAAGACATGTTAGTACAAAAGGTGTGCTTGGTCAGTGTCTGAAAATATTTCTGTACAACTAAATTAAATTTATCTTGATAGGACACTCCACTGTGGTAACATGCCCCTAACATAGCATGGTGCATGTTCGTACATGTGCTCAATAGGGCTGAGACAATATCATGACAAGGGAAGCAAAATCAGAAGCTGAAGGAAAGAGTGGAAGTTAACACGTGGAAAACAAATTAAGTGGCGACTGGCTGCCGATCAAGATTTGAGAAGAAGAGCTAGCGTTGGGAACGAAACATCAGTGTTTTTCTTAGCACTGAAAATCGCCTCTGAAACTACACAAGGGCAGATGATCAGCAGGAGGCTGCATGTAACATCTCACTCTGACTGAACAAACTTTGTTACAGATGTAAATGTTGAAATTTCACACATGTAGACAGTCTTCCATGAGAAGTCAACCCAGAAATCAAGCTCATCAAGGACAGAGATAATGCAGACTCATGCTGGCGCAACATACCCTTGTCAGTGCAATGTAAGAACTAAATGGAAAGAGAATATCAATGTAAAGACTTGTGACTGAAACTGCACATATTTTGTCAGAACAGAGCTTCAATAATGCATGTGATGGAAGAAAACAAGGAGAAGCACTATGGCTGCACAAGTCAAAAAGTACATGTGTCTGCAGAAACCAGTATAAGCCAGTATACAGGAACTAACAGCAGTCTGCTGGAACAATCCAAAAAGAAACAGGGACACAAAGTGCAATGGTTTTGCTCACCACCTTGTCTTTGTAAGCTGTAACACTGGCAGGATTAAAATAACATCTCTTGTAGTTCATCAGCACTGAGTTCGTGATTAGCAAGGAATCAACACAGTGAATAACATTGTGAGAGAGAGAGACAGAGAAAAAAAAGGTGAGATAGAGGGAATGCTTATTATAAAGAACAATATATTACTAACATTTAAAGTGTCCTTAATTTCAATTATAGTAAAGTTTATTATATATACCACACAAAAAAACCCCACAGTTTTACATGATGTACGCATATGCATAAAGACATACACCAATACAAAATGCTGGTAACTGAAATACAGAGCCCTGCTTACCAGACATTCCTTGTGGAACATATCACCCACACACCAGAAGACGGCCATTTCATGAAGACTTCCTGATGTGTAGGTGTGGTTATCTCTGCTCTCAGGGCTCATTAAATTCATCACTGCGCTCCTCTCGTCTGTATATGGTTTTAGCTCACTACCATTCCATACAGCAAACACTTTATCTTCTGACAACTCAACAGCGAAGTCGCTGAGATCATAAGCTGCATCTGCAATATAAAGTGTTAGTAATAAATATTAACAAATAATATTGGAGGGAATATATCAGAATATATCAAACTAAAGCAATATCACATATAAGGCCTTACAGGTATGGATAAATAGAATGTAGGAACAGAGTGACAGTAGGACTGACCAGCAAGGACTTCACCACTCAAGCCACGTACAGCCACTGTCAGCAACAGCGCCAGCAAAACGACCACCAAGAAGGACTTCACACACCCACCACCAGCGAAGAACATCCAGCCGCAGATTCCTTACCTCCCTCGCTTCCTTCCTTCCCCAAAACCCACTCTACTCTCCCCCACAGTGTTAAATCACTACATGGTGGAAGCACCTTCCATCAACAACAAAAAATATTAACAGGTGCCCAATGACTAACAGGCTCCTGAAGGTGACTGTAGTGTGATGGGAAAGTGATGTCAACAGTGAGAGATACAACTACCCTGTGGTGAGGATTGCAGAGTTCCTGCCAGCTCACAGATATTATAAAAAAGCAGCTTGTGCACAGGAACCAGAACTGAACTTTCCTGTGGAAAGCAAGCAGTTTGAAAATTGGGTTAGCAAAGAGAAGGCTTTTCATCTTCTTTCCTGTGTAACGGGGTCCAGCAGCTCAAGCCTGTTACATCCACCTGCGTGGTGATGCCTCAGTCATCCGTCCACTTTGAAAAGGATTTGACCAGAGCTTCATTTATCACAGGCGACTATGACAGCTTCAGCTCTCTCTAAAAGATTTTGTACGTGAAGGGTGCTCTGCAGGTTGGTCTCCCTACGGATTCTGTGTCTATCCCTCTACCTTTGCCTCTTACCTTTACCCACAGTCCCAGACCACCCCAACCCTCACTGGACCTTACCATCCTCAACCCCTTTCTTCTCCACTAACCACTTTGTTAAAACTAATAAGTACAAGTTGTGGATGGATAGGTTGCTGTTCCATCCAGATCTAGAGTAAGGACCGGACTGCAGTCACTCCCTTCTATTGCTTCATTATCCCTCTGATGTATTCCTGTATTTTCTGGTAACTGCAGTCTTCATCACCATGTTTGTATAGTTCTTTCTACGAGCTTCTATCAAAAGGCCGCATAGATTTACACGTTTTAAAAAAAATACCGCTTAAAAACTACCACACTCACAGTAATATATTTTACATATTTAGAAAGATCTATTCTTCTATTCACAATGGAAACAATACTTTTAGTTAGAAATATTAAATACTACTTACTATTTGGTGCCAAATTTAGTCACTTTTTGCACACACAACAAACGAAACATGTGTGGCCATTGTGAACGATGGAAATAGACCTGGCGACCCGCTACACTAAACCTCGTTTGGCTAGCCGAAACTGTTTCCGAAACTCATTTAGACAGTGCAGGGGAAACAAGCGATGATAGAGCTTTATAATGATATAAAGTTTACCTCCCTTACACCGTTAAGTGCGTCGCTGCAAATTTTTTAATTCATCGTAAGTCTGCCAACACCGCGGACCCTCGGGGTCAATGAGTTAAAGCTGCACGATAAAGCAAACCCACTGAAGTACACACACACAGAGAGAAAACAGAACCACAATACAAATTACATGATTAGCATATGTTCTCACCCTTGTTTCAGCCCATTAACATTCTTTTACACACTCCACACACACAAATTACACTTGTGTATTATTACATACTGTACCAACAACAAAACCCGTCAACCCGTCAACATTCTACCTTCTGCTACCAAGAATGCCTTGTTCAATTACATTTGTTTGTAATAAAAATGTTGATTACACATACCATCGTGCCATGTTTTGCTGGGAAAAGAATTGTGCTGAAGTGTGCCAACAGTAATCTTTACCTTTATGAACCAGAACAGCAGAGCTGGCATTAGATGGGCCAACCTTTGTTCGAGCATAGATATGCACCAAAAGGTTTTTGTCACACGGAACATTTTCCACCACAGCCAGGAATGGGGAATCCCTGTTCACATCCACCTGCTTTTCATTGTACTGCAGCCGATAGCCAATAATCTCCCCATTGCGCTGATCACCAGGCACAGACTACACAAACAGAAGTATTTCAACCTAGTACGTCCACATAATGGGAACCAAGACAACTGTCTCAGATGCCTAGTTTTAGGTTCCATTTTAATCAGAAGAGACTGCCCCAAACTGAACAATGTCAAAGTCCATGGAAAATTGTGCTGACATTCTGAATTGAAGGGTGAAGATTACATCACAGATTCTTTCTGTGAGCCCAACCATATACCAGTGCTCTTTGGCTTTACAGGGAACAGGTAATGTTTTCAACTATCTCACTGCCACTCTTTCAGCCCACCCCACACTCCATACCCCACACCAACCCACCCACCTCACACTTCCTCATTCTCTCTTCATTTCATTTTCTTGTGCACGCTCTTTCTCTCACCCTGAAATACAAGGTGGCATTGCGAGTATAGTCACTGCCACACTGATGTATAACGTAGCTCCCTGGGTGAATGGGAAAACTCTGTGATGGCTCTGAAATAGTTCACATCAATATTTCAATATTTGAAAACATTTCTAATTGCTGGCTAACAGTTGCTCAACAATTTTGTCAGCTGCAGTCAGGCTGGTCAACTCTTAAGACTTGCTGACAGAAACTTTAAAAAAAAAAACTTCTAAGAAGTAGCAAAACTGACCATCCAAAGGAAAGTGAATGGATGCTGCTTTTTAACTGGATATTTGGGCTGTGTGATTCACTCCAGTATGTAAGTCACCTGTGTGCATACTTGATACAATTTCACATAAACATATACACACTAGGTCACACTAGTGTCGCCAATATCACGCAGATGTTTTTGGCTAAGTTAAAACTCTCATCTGCGTTTAATACATTGCGTTGCGTTGCGTTCATCTCTCCCTGTGTGTGGGTGTACGTGTGTGTGTGTGGTCGTTGTTTTCATTAGAGTGTCTGTGTGCCTCGTCCGCACGAAGTGTGCATGAAACATGTTCTCGCGTGTTAAAAATCTACAGACGCCTTAACCACTAGACCACTAAGCATCTGAGCCCGTGACTCTCTGTCAGTGAAAATTGTGAATTAAAAGGGAACTCAGATCTCTTAGCTAATGATAATATGCAAAGATTCTTTAACTTTTATCAGAAATGTCTTCTTTAGCATGCACCTGGTATTTCTCTTCTGAGTCTGTTCACAATCTGAACTTCTGAACTGGCATGTCATCAAAATCCTATAAATTACGGCATGCTCTATTTGCATTTTTAGCACATTTGCCATGTGTCAGCTCAGATGTGTTTCTTGTCTGGAATGTATACACTGTATGCTGCTTAGTAACTATCACCTGTTTCATCTGTTGTTACAGTTATGTTGCGTTCTTCACTCCAGTATCCATCTTGCTCTGGTTTGCAAGACACAGATACAACATATGCAGTGTAGGGATTTAAACCACAATGGCGATAAGACGTAGAATTTGTTGTCACATTCTGAAAATTCAATCAATCAATCAATCAATCAATCAAGCAAGCAAGCAAGCAAGCAAACAACTAAAAGTTAAAATGAAAATAATCAAGATACGACTCCCTCTCTCTTGCTCTGCAAGCCATCCATTTATTAATTCTGCTGCCCAAGGTCTTGCCTCTGCTCCTTTCTTACAGACACTACCTTTCTTCACTGAACATTCAGTATGACACATTTTTCTTTATTATTTTTTACAGAGCACTACTTTTCATCTAAGAAATTCTAGTTTTGGTTGGGGGAGAGGGGCTTGTTCTTTGATCTTGAATACCTTTGACTGGATAGAGAGAAGAATGAAAATGTGATTTGTATTCCTACTTCTCAGCTTTGCATGAAGCATAAGCTTCTCAGATTTCCATAAACTATATACATCTCAGCTTTGCAAGAAATACAACTGGGAAAAACACTCACCTGAAGCAAATCTCCATTTCTGAATATCTGCACATGGAACAGCTTAGGGCGGTGTACGCGTGTATGATTCCACTCAGCATGAACACAAGAGCTTGTTTTTCCAGTAACCCACAAATCTTGTACCTGCGAGGGTTTCGCTGTAAAAAGGACAGTCACCCTATAGAATTGCACAGTACAGCACTAAGTAGCCAAAAAGACTGAACTGAGTAACCGTTCAAAGTACATATTCAGCTGTAAAATGTTTCTAAAGACATATATAACATTTATGGACAATCAAAACCCAGATCACTTGGGTTCTGGCATATGTTATTTGTGTGATAAAATATTGTAAAAAGTTCTAATAAAAATACATATGGACTACCACAGTGCTGTCTGACCTACCCTCATTTTTCACCAACTCACTCGCTCTGTCCATTTCAAACCATGTCCATATTTTTATGATGCACGCATGCACACATATGCATAAACACCAACACACACACACACACACACACACACACACACATAGTTACAGTTTTAACAAGGTGCTGAGAAGTGTTTGACGTAAGAAGTGTTTGAGTAGTACATACTTTAGATTTGCTTTGTTGGCTAGTTAACTGCATATTAATGCTGCATTGGCAACAAAGCTTCTTGTGGTATGGGATGGAGGGAAATGGGAGGCAAAGCTGAGAGGGAGAATTCTTACCTATCTTAGAGACATTCACTTCATGAATGGTTATGTTGGACTCCTGGCGCTGTGTGTTGGTCACGTTAATCCGAAGTAAATACAGTGAGGCATTCTTATTCTTCCACATACAGACCCCTTTTCTGGTAATGTTTAGGGGAGATGGGCAAGGTTCGACAGAACCCAGAGGTCTCCACCTGCTGGCCATGGAAGTATCCTCCAGAATCAATAGGTTCCTTTCATTTCGTTTCTCTCTCTCTCTCTCTGACACACACACACACAGATATACGCACATGGACATTTATTTGGAATTCTGTAAACACTCATACACACATGAAACACACCCAAACATATGCAAACAAAGAAACGTACAGAGAGAAAATGTACATATACTATACAACACAACACTGTGTAGAAATACTCCCAAGCTCATTATATCTGTCTTCCCCAACCTCTAATTTTCCCCTCTCATGCACACTTTCACAAAAGGAAAACTTTGCAGTCTATTAAATATATGTACATACATGTACAAAAAAGATCTACTTCATTAGTATTATAGTAATTTATCTAAATAAAATGCTTCATCTTTTACGATCACAGTTTTGCTATCAAACTACTACGCTTAGATAAACTGCTTGAATATATTGGTGCAGATCACCTGGTGGATGCATATCTTAGGAAGAAAGTCTCATATGACCCATGGTTTCAAAGAAAAACTCAAACCTGCTCCTTTGGCTTTTTTTTATACTATGCAAATAAAACTAAGACAGCACTTAATATTGGGAGACTGTAATTTTCAAAATGAAAACTTGCAAAAACTCTTCTAGCTTAAGGCTTTGAACAACAGAAATATGAAAACTACACACTCTGACATGGCAGACTGAACACTGCTGGCAGAAGTTCATTTGTACACAGAATCCTTACAACTTCCCTGTTGCAAGGACTCGGAGGATCAGAAAACACTTTGCTCTGCCTGATGACACATGCTTCATGACAAGACCTGGCCATAACAAGACTGCATGCTTTGCAATAGGCCATGCATGCATGACACATGCATGATGAAAATCTCACCCATACTGGT
This sequence comes from Lanistes nyassanus, assembly GCA_004794575.1. NCBI lineage: Eukaryota > Metazoa > Mollusca > Gastropoda > Architaenioglossa > Ampullariidae > Lanistes > Lanistes nyassanus. The sequence continues at coordinate 7,061 of SMGT01015020.1, read as the reverse complement.
ATGAAATGGGAATGATGGAGGCACTGACGAGCACATCCGAGGGATTGTACTGCAAGAGATCCAGATACTGCACCCCAAGATCCCACTGACACGTCAGACTTTCGTCCCAGTTATACATCACACAAGTCACATTCTGTACCCTCTGAGGTCTCCCTGTAATGCAATAAGCAAACTGTCTTAAGGATACAATGAATAAAGTATTCTTCTAATACATTGTACTTTGCTTCATCTCATGAAACCATACTACTTTCAAAAACTGTATTCATGAAATATAAGCCTTCAAATATGTATCCCTGCCTGCCCTTGAAAGCAAAAAGGTCTAAAACATGAAATACTGGTGTACAGATACACCTCACTGGCATACAGGCTCACAGATACACCTCACTGGCATACAGGCTCACAGATACACCTCACTGGCATACAGGCTCCAAGCTCTCCCACTGGCTGTAAGCC
>SMGT01015019.1:32203-44484 GCA_004794575.1 Lanistes nyassanus | reverse complement strand
GTTGTGCATCACGTGGTCATTCTTTTCTCATAAGCAAAGGCGAGAGTAAGGTAGGTGGGTCATTATTGTGTTTAATGGCGAGGCGGGTGATGTAGGGTGGTATTAGATGTTAATGGAGACCTAGCTCAAACAGAAGGAAACTGCGGGACCCTTAGAGTTTAAACGAGTTGTAACAGATATTGTCTTGATTGTAAATACTCGCTGTTTATATCAACAATACATTCTTCTTTGTTGTGTTCACTGTATTACGGTCTTTTGTGACTCTTTATGGGAGACTTTAGGTGGTGGGGGCTCGGCCATATGATTGCGAAGTCATATTAATTAGTTTTAGTAATACAGTGATAGTTCCACCTAGTCATATGTCACACTCTTGACGGTGGTCGTGTAAGCGAGCATAGGAGACGACCCGTCAAGAGCAAAAAGAAATCTCCCAGTTGTGACATCACATTACGAACGCTTTCATCTAAATACAGACGTAAGCACCCATTCGTGTAGCTGCACAGATATACTTGCTCAGGCAAAAGATGAAAATTGGGGATGGGGGGGGGGTGACTGAGAAAACTGTGTACGTACTTGTCACGTCAAACATGATCTGAGCTTTCTTCTGAATCTGGCCAGAGGTGGAATCGCTCCAACTCCATGTGTACGATGTGTTACCGGAATGGTTAAACTGTTTGTACAACCGTGCCGAGAGACCTGCAGCATCTATACACCGACAAAATGCCGACGTGTCTGTGACGTCACAGCTGGCAGGGTGGAGGTTAAAGATCATGCTGCAGAAATCGACGTTGAAGTTACCATAGTGATATGACACTTTCAGCCGTAACCACTGTGGGTAGTGATGGGTGCATTTGGATGTCTTGATGCGAAAGGTCACGTTGGCGAAACTGTTCTCTAAAACTTTGACAGTTTCTCCGTGACGAAAGCCAGTAAACTCTAGTTCGGCACCTGTCGACAGAAGTTGTCAGAAGTGTGCTAACAGTTGTTTTTAATGATTCTGTAAGCTCAGCCATGCAGGCGCGCAATTAAGAAGACAGGGAAAGGGGGGAAGAAATTGGGAAGGGGCGTCAGGGGTTGTCGACAAAACAAAAATCTTACACTCAACATTATGTCTCACGTACATGTCTCTTCCATTCCCGCCTCTAACGTCGCCATGGTGACCAGCAGCAGAGAACCACAGCACGCCAGAAAGCTGCTCATTGCATCGAGCACGATATGAAGATAGAAAGCATCACCACTTGCGCAGCGACGTACTTCCTCAACATGAACCGCGCCCAGACAGCAAAGTATCTGGGATTAATGTAGGCCCTACGCAGATTTCCGATCTGCACGTAGGGCTGGCTTAGCGCATGTGGTCTCAAGGTCAGTCCTACATGCGCTTCCCACTTCAAGTGTGTAAGTGGCCTACGGAGGTTCGCCCGATGTGCAAATGAAACGTTAGCCCCGCGTGCGTCAACTTTGACCCAGTGCAGCCCACTCGCAAGACGCTTCTGCAGCGGAAACAAACTGACTGCAGTTTCGTATTGACTGACAAAAGAAAGATATTGAAAGATATTATTAAAGTACTAGTTCATACGTGTTTGTATTGTTAGAATAATATTTTGACGCTTGAAATGAGCCGGGAGTAATTTTGAAATGAGAAACTGCAAGTCCCATTGTAATGGACAGTACCCTTAGTCCTGCGCCATTTGTACGGTCCGGTCACGCTCAGACAATTCGCAAATGCACTGCAAGTTCACCATTTCTGTCGCTGTTTATCCTTCGCAATCCTTGCCACCTGTCCTTCGTCGAGATTTGGGAAAACTTTTAAAGGTCTGTTTATTTTTGTTCATTATTTACCATGAATTCTAAGGCAGAGTATCAGACGAAAAATTAGGAAAAAGTGTAAATGAACACATGCAGTGTGTGGACAGAAGGTGTTCCACAGGCCATGAGCAATTAACTCAAGATGTAGAAAGGCCGGAGTTCAGCTTGATAGACTTAGAGTTAGTAAGCAGTGAGGCATATTCCACTAATCAGATGGAGAGCTCCATGTGTGAGCCCATTATCTTTACGTCTAACTGTTCCTCAGCTGTGGGCAAGTTGACTGAGGCTGTTGACAATCTGACAAACACTGATAGTTATACCCGGAATGTTTTAAATATTTTCACACTATCCTGTTTCATGATCTTTGAAAACTGTGCTGAAAAAAGTATGACTGCACTAGTCGATTCATTCATTGATAGGTATTCTAGGTGGAGTTTGAGAACTCCAGTGACCACGAGCCATTAAGTTTTCATTTCAGCCATTTTGGACAAATTGACATTTTATACTATTTTGTTTCGAATGTGGTGATATATATTACTTAATGCCAAAGTTTTGTACAAATTTAACTGCAATGTCGAGCGATGTGCTGCACATTTTTCAGCTTTTTATTAAAAAGAAATGATGGACCATAAAAATGTATCAGTATATATTTTTGAACTGCATTCCAAACAATGGGACTGATGTGCGCCGCTTATGTGCTCCCGACATGGCCTGACACCTGTGCCCGACATCGGCCCTATAGGAGTGTCCTATTATGGCCACCCGAATGTACCCCTGGATACCCCTCTGCACACAAGTAATAGCTTTGTCTTGGATGGCCCTACTCTAGCGTGAACGACCCACCAGGGCTTCCACTAAAGCAGTCAGGCTCTGGAGACCTGCAGCCATGTCCCAAAAATCTCTCCCAAGCACGTTTCATGTCTATTCTGTGGAATAAAGATCACACCCTGCATGCACGAAACCCGATGCAGACTTATACCTGTCAAGACAGCTATTCTAGAATAAGCTCCTTCAATTTCTCATGCACGAAAACAGCATAACCTATTTTCCCTGTCCCAACACAGGCTTCAGTCCCAACCAGTCTCATTATACTGCCAGTCCTAGTACTGTTCCCTGTAGTGCCAGGGGTCTGGCAGGACAGCTACTACCTTGCCGAGTTTTAAGTCTTAGGTATGGCTCGGCCGGGGTGCGAACCACCGACCCACCGCCTCTAAAGCGGAAGCCTTAACCACTAGACCGCCTAAACAGTCGTGGCGAGAGAGGGAAAGGATTATTCAGAATACGAAACTGGGCGAAAAGATGACTTGTCTAAGTCATTGGTGGGAGGACAAGTTAGTGAATTATACCTTTATAACATTTTCGTAGGAAGTCTGGCAGATTGTGGGGTTGCAATGAGTGGGAAACCGACTTCCAGGCCGAGTTTGCGTTTTATTGACAAAAAGTGTAACGATTCTTCTGAGTACATGTGTATGGAGGGTCCAATTTTTGTAGTTTTTTGTGAAAGGGATCGTATCACCCAACAGAAACAGACGTACTGTTAAACGAGAGCAAAAATTGATGTCCTGCTGGATACAGAAAACATAAAGAGTGCTCGCTAATTACAGAGCCAGAGTTTGTTTCCCTGGGGGATTGTTTTTATTACCTAGAATAATTACAGAAATAAAAAGGGGAGCAAATTCACTGTCACCTTTTTAGCAACGAACAGGACTTTAGTTCAGACCGTTGGGGAAGGGATCTGCTGTATGCCTCGCCCAATGTTTTATCTCCCTTACATTGGTTTTTAAAGGTCAAACGAGACATAAGAAGGCTTCAGGGTCCTCCGTTTATTTTTTTTAGCGTATGTAGTTCTGTACACAATATAAATGTATATATATATATATATTCCAAATTAGCATGCTTTTGTTTCAAGACTAGTAATTTTCAAAGTCAGGATCATCATCTGGTTTTTTTTTTAAAGAAAGGTGACAAAAACCGTTTGGTGGGTGGGTGAGTGAGGAAGGGAGGGAGGAGGTGATATACCCCCCACAGTTACCTATATTTAAGCAACACACACCTACAAGGTGTCTGACGTTTAGATGGTAAAAGGTCTGTTGTCTGCTTGGCACGTTATTGTATAATGATAACTCCAACAAGAAGTACTGGCAGCGCTCGACATAACCGTATGCAGACTCATGCGACCAAGGGAGCTTACCGTACCCAAACACGCAGCAAAGTACGGTTATGTTAAGCGCTGCCAGTATTTCTTGTTGGAGTTATCATTTGATAATTTAAGCGCTCGGTTCTCATTTGTTCTTTATTACTTTATTATATACTTTTGTGCGCGCGCGCAGACACGCACACACACACATGCAAGCACGCACGCGCATACACAATGACGATAACAAACATGCACACGAACTCAGGCGCGCGCAAAGTCATAATAAAAGCTGAACCAAAAAGCTTAACAAGAAGTTGATACGACTCCAAGAATGTCTTGCAGCAGCAGACATTAGCAAGCACAGCTCAACATTTCCCGCTGCCGAGTGTAAACACTTGTGGTTCTTCAGCTGAATGGCACGACAATCGAACGTCAAGTATTATTGAGCACGGTCTTCAGCTGTCGGGCGACAAATCGGTTCTGTCATCAAACAATAAAAGGGAAATACAGCAGACATCCTAGAATTTTAACTGTTTCTTTTTTAAGGCTAAGAAGATTTCTTTTCTTTTCTTTTTTTGTCTTTACAACAGCATTGTTTTAGATGTGCATAAAGCATATGTGTTTACGTGTTAATTCATGTGTTTTATAAAGCAGCAACTCTACTTAATGTATGTAGTCCACATTAATAAATAATAAAGTGTTCTAGTTCTGTGAAATTTGAATAAGGCTGTTGTAATCTTAATCCATAGGCCTTTATCATTTGAAGATGTTTTTAAAAAATGAGTCACAGTGGGAAAAGGTAACTGATAATGACTACCAAAAAAACCAAAATCTTTTCCTGGCGAACTGCCCAAGGACTTTTGACTCTTTACACTGAATTATTGGTTCAGCAAGCCTCGGTCGCCGATTGGCTGAAAAAGGCGACAAGCGGGTTATCTCCCGTTACTTCAATTACATTTTTTTCCGTAGTTTCGGACATATTTGAAGAGGATTTTCTCCCTGTCACCCCACGTCCTAGCCAAGCCGACGAGATGTTGCCATATTCGATGCATAAACTATAACGACACCGGAAAATAACTTCCGTGTTTCGCAAGCAAGTGTCTTTACAATATACTACTGCGGTCATAGTGACAGTCAGTTTGCGATATTAGTGTACAACGACCAAGCGTTTTCTGTTCGTTCCCTGCTGGGGAGATCTGCGACCAAACGGAAATATCTTTAAGATGTAAGTAACTTTTCACTCTACGCTGTGTTGAAGTTCATGACGTTATGTCTATAATTAACCGGTTTAGGGCGCAGGCCTTTGAACCCGGAGAGGTGCGTTCGATACCCGTTTGTCACAACATAATTTCCCCCAGTACATCCTGTGGGTCAGATAAGGCAAAGCAGCAAGTAGATAGAAACCGGCCTCACGATGCTGGCCAACAGAAGACTGGGGGTCTCGTACACCCACGCTCCCTTACAACCTAAAATAAAGGTCACGGAACAAACTTGATCTAAAAAGTTCAAGATAAAGAATTAAATTTTCCATTTTCTGTTTATACAAAGAATGCAAGAGTAAAAATGTAGTTTAATGTTATAGCAAAGAAGTCATGTATCTTTCTATCTATCTATCTATCTATCTATCTATCTATCTATCTATCTATCTATCTATCTATCTATCTTCCTTTCTTTCTTTTGTTCTTTCTTTTGTTCTTTCTTTTTGTCCTCCTGCCAAGCTCTGTCTAGCATAAAAAGGAGAGATTTAACAGTTTTGCAGATTCCAGAATACATGATCTCTTCAGTACTCACAGGTGAATGGACTTACTGAAGTAGCATCTAATCTGTCTTTACAATAATTCGAAGAAATGATTTTTTAAAACTCCATCTATTCACATTGATTTTAAACTGGTTGTAATGAAGAATATATTGAATATTGAATATATTTGGAAGTCGTTTAAAGTGATCGAGTCGGTGTGTGTACGTGCGCGCGTGCGTGCATGCATGTGGGTGCTTATGCGCCAGCGTGCATTTCTGTGTTTCAGAAAGGTTTTCTTTATGCGCTGTGCACCCCTCATGTAAGTGACTGTGCGAGTTGGATGTGTGCGTATGTGGAGTTTTTGTGTAAAGGGTGGGGATTGGCGGGTGTGCCGGTAAGCCATTCACCGACCCACCGACCCATTGACACACCGACCCACCGCCACACCGCCACACCGACACACCGACACACCGACACACCGACACACCGACACACCGAGTCTAATGCAAGGTTGAGAGACGAGGTGCAATAACATAAAATTAAGTTCCATCTGTGTGACTCAACATCCGCCACAAGTCCGCAAGACGGAGGGAAGAATGTGTACAGTTAGACGGGACTCAATCGATATCATTACGACTGTTTATACAGTAATGAATCACAAGAGACTGTGCATTATTCTGCAAACTTCCCTTCCGTGTTTCAGCTCTTCCCCTCTGTCGGCGTCATGAACAAGGGTCACCGCGCGTGTGCGCTCTTCGTGATTCTGTGGGAAATTTATTGTGGGACGACGGTACAGAACTGTAAGCTATGGCGGGACACTGTTTGCTTGACCTGTCTTTTATTCTCTGCAACAATTTCTTTTTGCACTTTCTGTCTCTATCACTATGTCTCTCTTTCTCTCTATATATATATATATCTTTGTCTCTGTCTCTCTCTAAATATATATCTATACCGCTGTCAGGGTCTCTTTGTCTCTATCTCTGTGTGTGTGCGCGCGCGCGTGTGTGTGCGTGTGCTTGTGTGTTTGCGTGTGCGTATGTGTGTGTGTGTGTTCGTGTCCGTGTGTGTCTGTCTGTCTCTTTTTCTTAACACAAATTATCTAACAATCTATATTATCTTTGTCTATAAAGATAATTGAATGATCGCTAGGTCGGTCCGTCGGTCGGTCAGTCAGTCCAGTCCGTTCGTGCGTGCGTGTGTGTGTTTGTGTAGTGTGACAGAGAGAGTAAAGAGAGAGATAACACAGCTAACACGAATCTCAGTGAGTTTGAACTTGCTTTCTGTTTGTCAAGGTCCTAAGGTAGAGTTAGTTGGCAACATCAGCAAGGACAATGTCGTCGTAGTCGAGGAACACTGTGACGTGGTCATTTCAGTTCACGTCAGCACTGACGGCTGTGAGGACATCGCACACCAATGGCTTTTAAAAATCGTGAGGGTGGTGGGAGAAAGAATTGTGGATGAATGCAAAGTTCCTTTGACAAACGCGACATGTCAACAAAGGGATCATCGACCAGAAACGTGCTCCTGTTTATATGATGGCCTGTTTGTTGCTAAGTTCCGGAGAACATTCAGTGGGTCGGATTATCAAGTCTACGACTGGATCCTTGTTAATCAGACTACCCTAGTGAAGCAACGGAGAATATACTTCGTGATACGCAAATCAGCGACTACGATTGACTACAAAAACACTGGTGAGTCAGTGGGTGGGTTAGTGAGGAAGGGGGGAGAGGGAGAGGCTGTACTGAAAGTCGGCGACTTATAAAGAGACATGCAGAAGATATAAAGATATTCTTCCGTTTGTTTAGCATGATGTAGTTTACCGCTCAGTTTAGTTGAATCTTTTTTTTTCAGTTTCAGCCAATGAGACCAAATGCGTCTGCTTATGCAACTGTCTTCACGCCGTCACTGTGTCGTATGTCTGTGTCGCCATCGTCATCGCTATCATTCTCGGGTGTATCGTCAGGCGACACTGGAAAACCAACGGCCTGTCCTCCAGTTGGTCCTGTGTCACTGAACCACAAGCCACCCGTCTAGAGGGTATCCCATCAGGTCAGGGACGTCTACAAAGTAATTTGATAGTATGTTGTAACACGTACAGTTACAGTCTCTATCTACACAACTCCACTTCACAACTATACAATACTTTCACTGGATGCGTTCCATTTACTCTGCACCAAGTAACAGTCACCATATCGATCAAATAAGCTTGACGTGCAGAATGAGTAAAAACGTTTATGTAGCTAAACACGAACTATATAACTACATTGTGACTTATACAGCTACAGAATTTAATTAAATAACTCAGGACCAGTGTTGTAAAGATCTAGCGTGGAAAGGGCGAACAGGCCTTACGACTAGTATTATGACCGGAAATACAAATACGAAAGTCCATGAAATCCAGTTCTGGGCTCAAAACATCCGGTAGGAGTATTGTCAATTAACGATAAGTCATCAAGCGATCTAATGTCGGGTTTCCCATGCAGTACGAGTGAAAATCACGTGCATTTGAAGGTCACAGTTTGGTTTTAAATATCTTTTGTCATGTTCCTGCAGTCTGCACGTTCTTCTGACCACAGAAGAGAAATCTTCTCCTACCAACGTTGAAACCTACATATACACTAACCAACAAACATTACATATACACATAAATATGCATATACATATACATATATATACGCATATCCATATACATATACCTATACACATATACACTTATAATATAGCCCCACAAATACCTCTATTTAAGTAACACACACCTACAAGCTGACTTACCTTTAGATAATAAAAGGTTTAACACTTTATTATATATGTTTGTGTTCACACACACAATCATGCTCACATATATGCACACGCACGCACTCGCGCGACTGCACTCACACACGCACGCACGCACACCGACTGCACTCAAACACGCACGCACGCTTACACGTAATTCAAACACTTCCATGTTTGACTTCCGACAATCAACAGCGAGCGCCAAATAAATGCATATCAGGAAGACACAGCTTATGAAACCAAACCATACAGGGTTTTTGAAAAGTTTAGTATATCAGTGTACAGTCCGAAGACAGATGTAGATACTAACTACGTGTCACACCAAAGCATTGTCACATTAAGGGTAGCGTCCACCCTTAATTATGTCCCAGTTCCCTCTCTTACAGATTCCATCGCCCACAGCCAAGCGGTCCAGTCCACAGATCAGCTGGAGACCCAAGTGAACGACTTGTACGATAATCTCAACAGACGATAGACATCATCAAGATGTCAGCGTCGGCATCTCGTGCTCAGGCCGTGGGGCCGGGTTATCGTAAGGTCACGAAGAATGGAGGACCAGACACAATAATCTTGGAGCTGTTTGGCAAATTAATTAAGTTACGTTTTAAAATATCCTATAGATGAATGATCATACAAACCCTGACGACTATTTTGAAATAAATCGTGTGCTTAAGTTCGGAGTTAATGAAGTCATGCGGGCACAAATAAAAGAGGACGAATGAACGAAAGAACGATAAAAGAGGGGGAAAGGGAAAAAGAAAAAGGAGAAGAAAGCACTCCTCCCTCCCCCCCCCCCAATTTAAATTACTAAATCAGAAGAGAGACCTAACGCAAAAAAATAAGTGTTACGTTAGAAGTTTACAATGAAAGCATGGGCGTACCAACCAACCAACCAACCAACCAACCAACCAACCAACCAACCAACCAACCAACCAACCAACCAAGCAGCCAGCCAGCAAGTCAGTCAGCCAGCCAGCCAGCCAGCCAGCCAGCCAGCTAACCAGCTAAACAACCAATCAATCAACCAGCCAGCCAGAATTTGAGAAAAGTGTGTCGTTTCAAGGTTTTTATTTGTATTTATAACATTTCATTAGAATAAAGGCCCCACAGTCTTATTCCTCTCCCTCTCCTTGGTGCAACCTTGGCTGACCTGTCCTGCCCTTGAATGTCACTAACATCTTTTTCCAAAATCTGACAATCTTGGCCGCCATGTCTGGAGCTAGTTGATCCCCATTAGGGGCCGGTGCAGGTTACAAGAAACGAACTGTTGTGGAAACTCATCAGCACGGTTAAAGGGTCGGTGAGGGCCGGTTTACACGCTTCAAAGCTGGTGTTTGAAACGTTCGGAACCGGTCCTGCTCGAGATTTTGGGCGGACAGAATAAGGCCCAGTTTTCGAAATCTTGAAACGTTGAAACCCTCCCAGCCACTATCACGAGGATCAGAGCAACAAGTCAAATAATCTCAGCCACGGGGTGAAAGCGACTGTGTCGTGCTCCGCGTGCGGTCTGTGCCTTCAATCAAATTCTTAAACCACGAAAACTTTGAAGCCTGTAAGCCGGCCTCGAGACTTCCTCTACCGACCTAGACCAACCTGCAACTGCATGTTGCACAACGCGAAGCATGTTGCACAACGCGAAGCATAACCTGCGAGTGGGTTTTTTTGTTTTGTTGCACAAGACGTCCATTGCTTCAAATCACAACCCCTTTGACAGACCTTTCCCGGCAGTTTACTATAGGTAGAGAGAGAGAGAGGGAGAGGGAGTGAGAGTTTACGCGGGTTTTATGTGCTTACAATACAACACAACATGTTTATTTAGTTTATGTAGACCGCGTGGCCAAAAGCAACATGAAGCAATCCGGGTGTTTTGTGTGTATACATGTATGTGTGTGTTTGTGCGTGCGTGCGGGCGTGATCCCTCTCTCTCCCTCTCTCTCTGAGTATATATTTGTGATAAATTAGAAATGTATTCTTCGAACATACGTGGATATGATAGTGTGTGCGTACGTGTATGCGTATGTGTGCGCACACGCGCGTTTGTGTAACTGCATGTGTGTATGTTTCACGCATGCAAGTATACTGGTGGAGAGTGGGTTTAATTCTATTATTCATCTTGCAGATATTGTAATAAAGACATTTGCCAATGTATCAGCCGACAACGTTACCATAATTCTTGAAAACGGTTTAATGAACGTGACGTTTTACATCAACACCTGTGGAGACGTCACACAACCGTGGCTTTTCAAAATGTCTGAATATGACAGAGGAAAATTTGCTTGATGTATACAAAGTTTTTCTGACAAACAACACATGTCAAGAAACAGAGAGCAGTACAAAGACGTGTTTCTGTTTAAATGATGCCCACCATTTCATTCAATTCCTTAACAATGGTTCGGATTTCCTGCTATCCAGCCCAAGCGCCACATCTACTGCAGCTAAGTCTTTTTCTTTTTCGTTTTTTTTCCATCGTTTTTGTGTCGTCCTGTTGAAGGGGTATTCGCCCGAAACATGTAGATTGTCTTCGTCTTTGTCCTGTTCTAGTTCGGTCCAGTTCCCTTGTTTTAAATTTAATGGTTCGGATTCCAAAGCAAGACCGTGCTGACAGGGAGAATACACGTTTTGATCCAGAAATCAACGAACACTAATGATTATACGACACAGGGTAAATGGACAAGTGTTAGCAATAATGTAGTGAGTGACTGAGCGAGCGAGTGGGTGGGTGGTTGAGTGGGTAGATCGGTGGATGAGTGGGCGGATGGGTGAGTAATCAACGAAAAATAATGTTTACTCAAAAAAAGAGTAAGTGACTGGGCATTACTAAGACTTTTGGCATGTGCATTGGAAAGACTGTGTGCATTAAATGAGGTCCGGAAATGGATGATAAGTGGAAAGTGACTTTGCGCCCAGTGACTTATTATGACATTTGGCTTGATTGAATGAGCGTCTTATCTGCCCGTCTGGTCATAACAGCAGTCGCAAGTCCTGTTCAACCTGTGTATTTTACGCGCAGCGTTACGTATGTATAGGAAATAGGAACACTCGTGAACATGCGTCCATACAATCTAGTCCCGGGACAAAGTCAGTTGTCACAGGCGTGGGTAACAAACTATGAACAGACAACTGCACACAACATTTTCTTTATCTTTCATATTGTTTTGCTGCCGGAGTTCGCATGCCTGTTATCTTTTAAACAGGAATACAAGACAAGAAATCATTCCACGGAAATCTCTGTGGGTCACACCACATCTAGGTCATGCGTAAAGTTTCCGCTACTGCGGCATCTGAGTAACGATTTTTACTGTCGACGTGACGTCTTGTGAATGGGTGACCCACAAAAGTGATTGACAAGAAAAATATCCGTCATCTGACATATAACTAAATATAAATCTAAATCTAAACTCTGCTGAAGACTTCGAAAACGTATTCTCTCGCCTCTGGACCTAACGACTGGATTTCTGCTTCCCGACCATTAGAAGGGCGTAAACAAGCTTCACTGGCCGACGGGTAAGAAAATACATACGAGCGTTTGAACTCCCCGTATGCCAAGCTGCCTTTCTGACACAGTCAAGGGCTTGTTTGCAGACATTTGCTCTCTCGTTCTCTCTTCACTAGCCACTACGTTTCGTTTCGTTTCGCTTCGTTTCGCTACCCACTACAACACATCCACCTACTCACTCCGAACAAAGCATAGTTCTTATCTTTTACTCATGACTTGTTGCCGTGTGATCTCAGAGTCCTATGGTAGCGATCATACCCACATCCAACTTGCAATGCGTTCAACGAGTGATCGTAAAGCGAAAAGTATCAAAAACTTCATGTAAGTAT
>SMGT01015019.1:15625-31435 GCA_004794575.1 Lanistes nyassanus | reverse complement strand
TACGACAATCATGATAATCTCACGGTCTTCATATTTGCTGTGGTTCACGTGGGCGGACTTGACGACAGAATCACTCTTGAGAAGGAAGGAAGTTTTCAAATTATTTCATCAAAAGTCCCGATCTCATGCAGACAAACTGAAACTTGCAGCTGGTAAAAGCTTTCTCTTCAATGGCGCAGTTCTCGTTAACAATGACTAGAATTTACCCAATCTGTGTGGTGTTGATCACCCTGTGGAAAGTTCAGTCTGAGCCTTGGTTACCAGTCTGTAAGTACGTTTTTGCACAAGACACCCCTAGCTTAAAAGCACAACCCTTTTGAAGGACGGGGGGGGGGGGGTATTTGTATTTGTATTTGTATTTGTATTTGTATTTGTATTTGTATTTGTAACGTCCAGCCGCAGACTATGCGCATATCAGGACGGTGTTGCTCAGACAAAGTTTACGTCCCGCCACACGTGGGACTGATGTCGCAACACGGGCCTCAGTCCCACCCAGTCATTATACTGACACCGGGCCAACCAGTCCTAGTACTGTTCCCTGTAGTGCCAGGCGTCTGGCAGGGCAGCTACTAGATGGACAGTTTTTGAGTCTTAGGTATGACTCGGCCGGGATGCGAACCAACGACCTCCTGCCTCGGAAGCGGACGCCTTAACCCTTTTGACGGACATTTCCCGGCGTGTGTGTGTGTGTGCGCGTGCAGCCGCGCCCGAGTGTGTGTATAAAGTATGAGAGTTAAAAAATGTATACGTCAGTGTGTTCGTTCGCGCCCACGTATGTATTTGCATGTGTATATGTTTCGCGCACCCACTTATGTTGGTGGGGAGTGCGTTTAATTCTATTCTTCTTCTTCTTTCAGGTATTGCAAAAAAGACATTTGCCAATGTATCAGCCGACAACGTTACCATAATTGTTCAAAACGGTTTAATGAACGTGACGTTTTACATCAACACTGATGCGTGTGGAGACGTCACACAATCGTGGCTTTTCAAAATGTCTGAGTATCACAGGGGAACTTTAAAGATTAATCGAATATTTTCCGGCCGGCAGCGAGACAGAGCAAGGGTGGTGTGTCGGCTTCTGCACCCACTGGATAGCCATCCTAGTGTCAACTTTGTGCGCTGCCATTGTCACCGCCTTCATCATTGCCTTTGTCGTCATACGGCATCGCAGGACCAGAGGCCAGTCATCCAGTAGGTGTGGTTTCAGTTAATAATTATCACGACCCGGCCATCTAGCATAGGAATGTGTGGGTTAACTAACTGACCAATGCTCCAGCAGGTGTGCTGTCAAAAGATAACATATACAGTTTTCAAACCGTCGTCGTCGTCGTCGTCGTTGTTGTTATTGTTGTTTTTGTTGTTGTTGTTGTTGTTGTTGTTGTTCAGCCGTCTTTCGGCAGCTTATCTTTTTGTGTGCCTTGCTGTCAAGCACCCAAACACGCACGCAAACACAAGCACGCGCACTTGCGCTCATGCCCGAGCGCGAATTTCTTAAATACTCGCACACACTTTAAAAACTTCCGTGTTCTCCACTACGGTCCTGAACCACTTGTATCTCTATGACAACAGATTACTGTGCAAGATGACATTCAGATCGTATAATCCTGAAAATATCTGGGTCGGAGCATTCGATATTTTCATAACGGGCAGTCAGCCCAAAGGGGAAGCATAAAGACAAGGAGAGAGCCGCAGTTGTTCCTCAATTTTGAGCAAAAAGCTAGACCTATGTTCAGACCTTCTTGCAGTCCAAAGAAAAAAAATTAACCGAAGATGTGTCATGTCTACATTTCTTCTTTTACAGATACCACTGTCCATTGCCTAGAAGTCTTCTATGGAAATCTGCAGGAAATTCCAGTGAACGATGGGTACGACCATATCAGTATATTGTAAGCATCAGGAACAGAATAGTCGACAAATAAGTGGTTTGGAGGTTCACAAAGCTGAAAAGAAGCGAATTCCGAACAATATTTTGCTGTGACCCTCGCGCTGCATGTCGCAAGATAGAACACATAAAATAAAAGAAAATGGTAATAGAAAATATCACTTTTTTAAAAATCATGTGTTCATAGTCAACATTGACTCAAAGAAACTGAAGAAAGAAAAAGATAAAGGAAAGGACAGAAGGGGCGAAGCAACGACGAAAGGAACTGAAAAGCCAGTGTGTGGATTCCAAAACGTGTTTGTGGATTCAAAAACGTGTTTGTGGATTCAAAAACGTGTTTGTGTACTTGTTGCTTAACGTCCAGTCGCAATATATGTGCATATCAGGACGGTGTTGCTTAGACAAAGTTTACGTGCTGCCACACGTGGGACTGTTGTCGCAACACGGGCCTCAGTCCCACCCAGTCACATTATACTGATACCGGGCCAACCAGTCCTAGTACTGTTCCCCCAGTGCCTGGAGTCTGCCAGGACAGCTAATAGATGGCCAATTTTGAAGTCTTTGGTATGACTCGGGCTGGGCTGTGTGAAAAAAGAAAGGAATTGTGTATCAAACTGTACAAAATGCTAAATTAAATGTAAGGCATAAAACAAAAGTTAAAAAATCGTTTTGTTGTGAAAAATGAAATAAATAAAGACAACCACAGATGAACAATCTGCTTTATGGAAATAAGTAAAGTTTATCTGCGAATCTGTGAATTTTGTTACATTTTGGTGTCTGCAGTAAGTTGTTCAGTGGAAAGAGGCAGCTTCATATTCGGTGGAAAGCCGAATGCAAACTCCACAGAGTTATAACTCCAAGATACTGTGCTTCGTCACTGCCGGGTTCGAACCTACACCGTTGACACGAGCGTCAGACGTTCGGCCAACGAACTACGCAGGCAGAAAGCAGAAAGTTTACGATTCATTAGAAATCACGGGGCACTTGGTTCTTTGGTTATTTAACATCAAGTCACATGGCTCTCACCACGCGGGTAAAATGGGGCAGAACAATGACAGGGTAGAAAATCCAACCACGTGATTATTTCACCCCCCCCCCCCCACTTCCCCACTTCACGCCAAGCCTTGTAAACAGGTTTCATGCAGAGAAAACGGTGTGGCAAACACTAGACCCAAACTGTTACACTACGATACACACTCTCTGTCACACACCATCCAGTCGTCACACGTGTTTGACCCCACGATGGGGTTCCAGTCAATATTCAGTTCATTGAACGCGACACTTTATTCAGGAATATTAACATTCTGTGGCGGAGGCAAGGGGATCTAACTCGTGATGACCTAGTGGACTTCTCGTTTGACCCGTCTTCTACACAGAGTTACATCCCTTGATTCGAACGTCTGCTGTACAGTGTCTCTTACACAGCTGGTTCATAGGAATACACTGGCCTGGCCACGGGCGTCAAACCAACTCATATCCTTCTGCAACTTCAAGTTTCTAAGTTCCACCCCCATGTACGTTAGTCCTCCATGACACACTGATCTTTCCCCATCGGTGATGGCTACATCGACGAAGTTTCTTGTACTGTACTGTGACGTCACTGACACTGGGGACAGCTATCAAGCCGTTGAGCAGCTTCTTATAGTTACAATAATCATGTCATGCCTTCGTTGAGGATAGCCGTGTTGTAAAACTCTTTGGGTAATTAAGCAGCCGAAAACACGGTGGGTCGATCCCCTAGTTTTCATTTTCCCCTGTTTTTTTTTTAATATTTTTTTTACTTTGTTCGGGGGTAGGGGAGTGTAGGGGTGGAGTGGGTTGGGTAGCAAGTTGCTGTTTGAAGTTAACAAGTTGTTTCGACGGGAACAGTAGATTCCAGCCTGCATGGCGACTCAATAAACAACTGTTCTAGTAGAACCTAATACAATAGTCCTCAGTCCATCTCGTTACTCATGTGAGGCTCAGTTAACGGTTGACATAGTTTTTTTCTGAGGGGTGAAGGGGGGTTCAACTGCACGCCAAAACGCGTATCGTGACAAAATACACGACCTTCTGTATTAAGGACAAACAAGCTGTTTCTCTAAGCTTCGGTCTGCCTTGGACATTAAAGGGTGATGAGTATCTTGGACACAACCAATCATACAACGCCAGAATAAAGCGGGGTTTCCCGTGCTCCGGAACGGCTTAACACCAGGAAAAAGAAAAAGTTTTAAACGGATTTTGTCTGGTCTGGGTAGGTTAGGCATCGAGTCATTAAAGTAGATAGCAGGTGGAAGGTCATCTCACGACGACAGTAATGTTTCTCCGTGTTTCTCAGTCATCATCATCTACAGCCTTTTCTCCGGTTCTTTTCTCGCAACTGTCGTCAGGACTTCTTGAGATGATGAACACAGCTTACGTGTGCGTTACAGTGATTCTAGCGCTATGGGAGCCTATGATGTCAGCACCTGAAAACTGTAAGTAATTTTTTTTAATGTCACATTAAAACTGACTCAAACTGCAAAAAAGGTGGGGGGGGGCGTCGATCAACCCTATGCTGATTGACGTGCCTACATACTGGAATTTTTTTTTTGGTCAGAAAGTGCATTGGGTCGCAAGTGTATGGGTATGCAAGACAGAACTAAAAATAGACTTCTTTGTGAGTGTGTGGGGAGAGGGGCGGAGGAAATGGCTAACAAGATGTAGTGCTCTGCAAAGCGATTCCTTAATTGTATTTATGTGTACATAAGAGATGCGTTTTTGCGCAGGTCTAAAAATGGAGGTGGATGCAAAATGTCTCCAGAAACAAACTTATCACAGTGGAGGACAACGCTCACACCAACGTGTCGTTTCAAGTCAAACTTGACGACTGTCACAACAGCCCACAGCACTGGTTCTTGAAGATGTCTAGAAAAGAAAACAACATGGTATTAGATGAGTGCAAGCTTGTCTTCATAAACAAGTCATGTCAGGAAAAGGAAGGAGAACAGCCATGTTCCTGCCCAGAGAATGACCGGCAGACGATTAACTTTCGAAAATTCTTCAGCAAGTCGGAATACACCATCTACCACTGGACAGCCTCCCCCTACTTCACCGTCAACTCAGAGACATTGATGGAAATAGTCTTTGCAATCAGAAAGCCAGCGGCAGTGAAGCACATCACCAACAGTTGTGAGTGAGCGAGTACATTTATTAGGGATCTTCTGTATGCACACGTTGTGAACCAAGGGTCAGCTGTGTGAAGACTAGCGTCGTTATAAAGAAAGGGATGGCAGATCTTTTTGAGGATCTGCCAGGTTCCTTTCTTTCGGCCCTCTCTTTGCTACGTGTTTGGGTACGGTAAGCTCTCTTGGTCGCATGCGTCAGCATACGGTTATGTCGAGCGTTTCAAGTACTTCCTGTCGGAGTGATCATTTGATAATTTAAGCGCTCGGTCCTCATTTGTTGTTTATGAGTGAGTGGGTGGGTGGGTGTTAAGTGGGTGGGCGAGCGAGGGAGAGAGGGAGGGAGTGGGTCGGCACAAAGTTTTTGCAATAACTGCTAAAAAGAATTGCCCACTCTTTTATTCCACATCTTGTGTTTTCTGTAATAAGCAGAGAAAATGCACGACACATCTAACTGAAATATCAGTTACAAGTATTTAAGGTTCTGTCCTACGATTTTCTCGCTGACTTTGTCTCGCAGACAACGACACCAGTTCGCGTGGCGCCGACGACACTGTGTTGTGCTTAAGTCTACCCTTCATCCTCGTGCCGTGTGCTGCTGTGGTCATCATCGTCGTTGTTGTTGCTGTGGCCTGCTGCATCAGACGAAAATGCAAAGCCAGAGGCAGGTATAGGTAGCTATGACATACTGCACAGTACTAGCCATCAATGACGTCATTTCCTTTAATGTTTCTCTGTTGTCGTCTTGCAGACGTCAGGTTCAGACTCAGACTCAGGGACAACGAAACCCAAACAGAAGAGGTGCTGGAAACACCGATCAAGTCCCAAGCGAAACCTAACCGAAATAAGTTAATCGTGCTTAACACGATGTCAGGGTCATCACAAGTCTGCTATGATCTGGACACGACAGCGTCCAGAAAGTCTCTCTAATCATTGACAATCACCTACCGTTCCTATGGTTATAAATTCCTCCTGGTTGTCTACATTAAAATGCCGAAATAAATGGGGTTTTTTAATTTAATTTTAGGCGCATGGCCGGATTGGTGCACAATGGATGTACTGTCAATTACAAAACATTTATAATTCTTTTGTTCATTTCGTCGGAGAGTGAAGTAATGTACAGTACAAGCAGAGATAAGTAAGGTACAAGTACGGATAAACCTGAAAAGAATTTTAGGTTTACAAGCAACTACTCAAATAGATTGTACAGTGAATAACGAAAAACACTGGAATTTTGCTTAGTTATTTGGTTGGTATGTTCACATGGAAATTAAAAGTGAAAGAACGAATAAAGTTTTTTTTTTAAATTGGGTGATGGTTGAACGGACCAACAAAGGGCTGGCCAGAGGTAGGGGCTGATGTTGTTATAAATGAATTAAAATGTGTGCATCTCTCCATATGTCTCGCTCTCTCGCATTCGCTCTCTCTCTTTCTCACACACACACACGTGCGCTCTGACATGACATGTTTAAAACAGAAATTATGTTTATTGTTCGAACTTTGTTACATGAAAACAAATATTGTGACACCGCTAGATGCTCCAAGTTCTCAGAAGTCAACCACACACCCTGTCAACACATCTTTTAAAAAACATTCACTTTGAAGGCTTGTGCAAGAGTCCAATTACTATTCCTGAGGTCTTAATGAAAACTAAAGGAATGTCATTGACAGAACACATACAACACAAAAACGATACAACGCAAGGGAGGACAACTCTATTCCCATGGGTTTTGAGCGGATCAGAACGACGGTGCCAGTAGAAGCTAAGGGTTACACGTGTGGACACCTTGCAGTCATTGTCGCTTTGCGTCGACGACACGGATAAAGGCTGTTGCACAACGTGTGTCTCCTTTTCTCCAGCAGTCATTGATGTACGCAGATTCTACGGCCGTTACGACTAGCCTTATAGCCAGAAGCGCTGATGTGAAAGCTTATGAAGCCCTGCCCTGGTTTGGGTTGCATGAGCATCAGTCTGCATTTCGGTCATATTAGTGGTTGGAAGGCGCCGTGTGTTTAACGTCCGCCTTTACGTGCGGACAGGAGACGCTCACACGAAGGAACCCAGACTTGGTATTGTCCAGAGATCTTGTCGTACAAGGTGTCCGGCGGCCAAAAGGTAAACAAAACATCCGTTGCCATGGTGAATTACAGGACGTTGGGTTGAAACCAAGCGTCTTCTGGCAGTCCACGACTGCAGTTTTACAGACATCATCACGTCACGACTGCAGTTTTACATACATCATCACGTCACGATTGCAGTTTCACAGACATCATCACGTCACGACTGCAGTTTTACAGACATCATCACGTCACGACTGCAATTTTACAGACATCATCACGTCACGACTGCAGTTTTACAGACATCATCACGTCACGACTGCAGTTTTACAGACATCATCACGTCGAAGCGTCCGTCGATGAAGGTACAGGCTCCAGATAATCCTCCGCAAGATCTGAAAAATCAAAATTCCCAGCGCCGGTTAAAAGACTTCATCCAGAGACAGAATACAGCATCCCCAAAAGTAACAAGCCGTTTTTGTCTATAAAGGAACAAGCCCCGGGCAGTGGGTCTGTGAAAAGTGTTCAGTTTTGTTTTCAGAACAAAGACACTGCTATGTTCATTACATTACTTATTGATCACAGAAACGATAAAACAATGTCCCCGATCATATCAAAACGTCATTAAGAAAAGGAATGCATTATTGTATATATTATTATTTACCATGTGTCAGTGTGGGGGTTCTTGTGTTCACCCACTCACCTTGCTGAGGTCTACAGTAACAAGGGAATTTGTGGCGGACAAGACGAATGGCCAACCCTGCAGATATTTTGAGATGGTCCCCAGATCCATGGAAAACTAACCCGGAGCCATATTCTAACAGGTTATCTAGTTTGTTCTTATTTACCGCAAATCCTTGTTTATGTGAACCCATTTTAATTGATTGGATAACTAGTTTACCTGTGGTGGGGGCTGTGCCGGCTGTCCGAGAGACTTTTTCAATCTCAGTGCCGCTGCTGTCTTTCTCCTGTTTCTTTCTGCCGTACTTGCCCTGACATCTCCCCAGACGCCACATGAATTTGTACTGAAGCTGCGAGTAATCGGACTGACCTTCACCTTCGTCTTGAACGGGGTGCTCGTAGTTGTCGTGAACTATAAATAGCCGTTCACAGAACGTCTGTTACAACCTTTCCATTTTGTCATGAACTATAAATAGACGTTCACCGAACGTCTGTTACAACCTTTCCATTTTGTCATGAACTATAAATAGCCGTTCACAGAACTTCTGTTACAACCTTTCCATTTTGTCGTGAACTATAAATAGCCGTTCACAGAACGTCTGTTACAACCTTTCCATTTTGTCATGAACTATAAATAGACGTTCACAGAACTTCTAACACAACCTTTTCCATTTTGTCATGAACTATAAATAGCCATCCACAGAACGTCTGGTACAACCTTTCCATTTTGTCATGAACTATAAATAGCCATCCACAGAACGTCTGATACAACCTTTCCATTTTGTCCTGAACTATAAATAGCCGTCCACAGAACGTCTGACAACCTTTCAATTTTGTCACTAATGCATTTCTCCAATGAGCATGTCAGTCACTCGTGCATTAAAATCTATGAGCTAATTAGCTTTCCGTTAATCTGAATAACAGTGCTTCATCCGAAAACGTTAAAAGGAGGGGTGGTTGGGAGAGAACAGAGATAATAGACTTGAGGTCTTTTGTACTTTCAAGGCGCCCCCATCCCCCTCCGCTACTGCCCAGACCATTGGACTTGTGTGCTGACCAGCAGCAAGACCTCGGTAAAAGAAGGGGGTAGGTGTCCACTAAACTTATCAGTGTGAAAAAGAACCAAGCTTTAGAGTCAGCGATACGCTTTAGACCAAAACAAATATCTTGTGAGGGTGCGTGTCAGAGTGCGTGCACAAGCACGCGTGTGGGTGACTGTGTGCTGTGACGTGGCGGGCCGCACTTTAACTTATTGGACTAGACTTCTCCGACTCATTGGAAAAACTTTTCTGGTGATCTCGTAAAATGTAGATTTAATTGAGCAATCGTCACCAAAACCTTACTGCAACAGGTCAATGGTTTCTACACCAGAGGATGACGACGCTATGAAATAATGCGAATAACTAGAGAAATCTACCGAGGGAAAAGATTCTCATACTCTGACACGTTCGCTCAGTCTCACGCAGGCAAAACACTTCTTGCTCAAGAGCCCCCACCCTCGTAAAGCACACAACTGTAGCGAACCGTTATTCACCATATATTTCAAACACTAACTGGCTCGACAACATCAAAATATCTACAGATTATTTACAAAGAATCACCTTGCTCGTGTCTAGGGTAAGACGCTGCCTGATTACGTCATACCACGTGGTATCAGACAAAGAAGATAATCAAACTCCAGAGGGGGAATCAAACTGCAAACGGCCTATGATCCCGCTCAATACACACATACAGTAAGTGACCGACAATAGAGCTCCTACTCTTGTCACTACTGAAACCACTACTTCTGCGATACACAACTCTGAAGCTATACAAACTGAATCAATAAGTGACCAACGACAGAGCCCCTACTCTTGTCACTACTGATACAACAACTTCTGCGATACACAGCTCTAAAGCTATCAATAAGTGACCAACAACAGAGCACCTACTCTTGTCACTACTAAAACAACGGCTTTACTGTAATACACAGCTCTAAAGCTATTCAACGACCGACAATGAAGTTATGACACGGTACAACCAGCACTACCGCTACCCCTCTTCTGACGAACATCCGGCCACTAGCTTATGACATCTCCTGTCTCCGGCAGGATGAAACCCCTATCTTAAATCAACCCGAGTCCCAGACTCTAAGATAATCTATGGCAAGAGCAGTCCTACAAGGCACAACAACAGTCACTTACTACTTTGTCTAGTAGTCGGCACAATACACCCCGGGTACCTGCGTGAGATGCTGGAGTCCTTTTACTCTTTTTCACGTCTTTGGCTAAGTTGGCGAGGGCAGAGGTCAGTGGGTTTACACGTGTCCGCTTCTTGTGGTCCTCCTACATTAACTCTCTCTCCATGTCCTGTCCTCTGTGTGTGTGTGTGTCTCCCTCTAATCGCGTTTTTGCCTCCTTAAGTAGCAGTCGTTCTCGCGCCTTAACCTTGAGTAAACCGGTTCTGGTCAGACTAGGTGGAGCAGGGCAGCTGCCGTGACCAATGGCGTTTCACTCACCTAGCTAAGCGTGAATAAAAGGGGAGGAGCTAGCTGGCTAAGCTAGGAGTGACAGGTGATATCCTAGGAGTGACATGTGACATGTACATGCAAATAGTCTTGCTGTAATACGATATATATATATATATATCCCGTTTTATCTATAAATATATAAAGTCATCTCCTTATCGTTACAAAAACTAAATCATTGCGTCTATCGCTTCACGGGGTAATATTTGTGGTTCAAATGCAGGATTTACCCACAGAGATTGCACCTATAAGCATGGATGGTTCACAAAAAACTAAAGTTGAATGACGAAAAAACAGAGGCTCTTCTCTTCAGTAAAAGAAATGATGGAGTGACAGAATATCCCACAGCAGTTCGAATTGGTGATGTCGACATCCCTTTCGCTGACTCGGCAAGAAACCTCGGTGTTATTATTACCTCTAACATGACACTCGACAAACACATTTCCAACATCTGCAGATCCGCTTATTCTGAACTCAGAAAAATCAGCAGCTTCCGTCACCTTCTGTCCGATCAGGTTGCAAACACATTCACATTTGTATGTGCCTACGTTCTGTCTAAACTCGACTACTGCAATTCCTTGCTAGCCGGCTGTCCTCTGTATCTGCTACAGAAGCTACAGAAACTTCAAAACTCGGCCGCTCGCCTTGTCCTGAAAGCGCGCAAAACAGACCATGCCACACCTCTCCTCCGCACTCTGCACTGGCTCCCCATTCAGGCTCGTATCGACTACAAGTTGTCTACTCTTTGTTACGATTTTTTTCACCGGTGCATGCCCCAGCTACTTTTCAGAACTTCTTACAATCTACACTCCAGTGAGACAGCTCCGCTCCTCTTCAGACGATCGCATTCTCTCAGTCCCCCGCATCAGGACAAAAACCTACAGACAGCGCATGTTCACCTTCTCGTCATCCACCCAATGGAACTCACTTCCCCACAACATTCGCCACTCCCCATCACTACAGACTTTCAAACGTAACTTTAAAACTTTTTTTCCGCAAGTACCTTGACTGACGTCGCGACTGCCTGTCTGGATTAACTTACAACTTTCTCTGTTCATCGTCGCTTATGATACTTTTCCACCCATCTGTGACTGAAGGACGATCTGTTTCCCAACCTTTTGGTCAGTGTTGCGTTCAGCTCTCCCTCTGTGTGTGTGTGTGTGTGTTTCGTTGCTTTCACTTGTGTGTCTGTGTGCCTCGTCCGCGCGAAGTGGGCATGAAATGTGTTCTCACGCGTTAAAAATCCACATTTATTTATTATTTATTTATTATAGAACCCTTTCAACTCAATAAATTTCAGCTCCATGTCAGTCGTGCAAAACTTCGAACCACTAGTCAAAGGATGATTTCCTGAGAAGTGTTGGTATGTTCGATGTGTGTTTACATGTGTCCCCTACCCTTCGCAGAAGAACTGCCTGCGCGAGGCTCCACGTCATCTGATATCTCCGTGTACTCTGCTTCGTCTCTCTGAGGACCGCGCCGCACCTGCCCAGCAAAAGGTCTCTGCTCTGTGGATGTTTCAAGTTCTTGGCTTCTATCACCGTTTGTCGTCAGTGTAACACTTGCTGCAACACATTGCAAGTCGACATTCTGGGATCTGAAAGATATCCTTCTCTTCTGTCTTCTTCATTCAATCATTTTTTCTTTCTTTTTTTCTTTCTTGCTTGCTTACTGCTTTCCTCTGCGCATGCTTGCAGGATAATGTGTATGTGTACGCACGTGCAAGGTGGTCGTTCTTGGGTTGGCCACTTACAACTGATGAAAGGCTGGGTAACGTCATCAATAAGGAAAGAAAGGACTCAATATAACATGAGAGCAAAGGGAGTGACAGAAGGACGTGAAGTGATGATTTTACTGACTGACAGACGAATAGACAGAAATGGACAAAACAGACAGCAGAATGTGACATGGCACACGCTATACCAAAGTGTTCGATGTCAAGGGAGCGAATACATCCGCACACGTGACTATGTTTCGCTTTCATTCGTAGCATCCTTCAAAAGAACAGAAAACAGAAACAAAGTAAATAAAAGCTAACCCTGTGACCAGATGCACAGTCCACAGCAACGGGAAACAAAGGGAAGAGCAGACAGATTACGACGGGCCTACTGCGTACCTCTCTTTCGTCTGTACACATACACGCAGAGGCCAATGACGACGATCGGGATGGCGATGACACAGGCAGTAGCCACGCTGTTGATTAAAAAGGCCTGAAAGTTGACCGCTTCCCCTTTCTTGTCGTCTGCCTCCCGTGATGTCGTTCCACTAGCGGACACACTTTCTCCTCCCCTGTGGTCTGCAAGGGAAGTCACTCCTGCTGGTGTGCGCACAATTACTGCCGCTGATGTTGCATCCGTTTTGCCTAAATCTACTTTCGCTGATGTTAAGGAAGTTTCTCTCGCTGCTGTAACTGTGCGAGTTGTAGCAGTACCTTTTTACGGAAGACTTTAGCTTTCACAATGCTCAAGGCAGAAAGCATCACTCTTTTCTATTACTATTAGCTTATATATGTATGCATATATATGTGAGAGAAAATTAAATGTATACACGCCTACAAGCATCTACATACGCAAACATCAACTCACGCATGTACAAACATATTATGCGCTTAGGCACGCATACACAGACATGGATACACAAACGAACGCATCAATCTAAGTTGTACTTGTACGCATATTAGCACAAGGAGACAAATAGGTGGACAGATGGTTTTTAAATACACGTCCAAAAGCAATTGTGTAAGCTTAACAAAGATCACGCACATACTGTATTTTACTGTATCCATGCGTATCCACTTGTCACGTTTTGGGGTCTGGTGGGTCAAGGAGATTGCACCCTAGATTCCAGGTGTGACCCTTCCACGACCCTCCGGCCCTAATTAAGGGCCATTATCCCCTTGTTCAAGCCGCCATCTAGTCACTCACGTCATCACCAGCCCAGGTTAGGTTCCTGTTCACACCTCTGATCAGGGGTGCTGACTCTTGAAGCCAGGGGCAAGGTGTGATTCGCCCTGAAGCTGGCCAGGTGTGGGTTAGGGACAGCGGAGGATTACTTATCTGGAGGTAGCTGCTGATGCGTAGTATCGAGCACCAGGGGCTTTGATGTAGCCGATTGATGTAAGCAACCAGGAAGGCGAGGGGGTAGCTATGTCCACTCTAGGTGTCCACTTAGGGACGTGTTCTAGTAGTTGACACGGGGTTTGGCTTCTGCTGTCTCTGACCTGATTGGTTGATACATGTAACCGCCTTGTTGACCACGTGTATGTGAATGAAAGAATCTATGGACGAAAGTTGAGAATAAAAGGACTGGTTTAGACTGTCAAATCAACTTCCGCCCAATTATCCTGTGAGAGGACATCGTCCCGAGTAGAGAGATCTTGAACCAACTCTACAGTGAGGACATCTTTAGCCTGAACTCCTGTGAGAGAAGATCATCAGCTGCTGTGAGGAGATGTACGTGTCTTGTGGTACAAGTCTCCTGAAGGCTGAAGGATTCAGCTGCAGAATTGAGGTGTCTCGTTCTGCTAGACGTGTGGAAGTCTAGCAGCGACAGCACGTGGCTCGAGTAGACCAGTTGCATAGCGGAAGGGACTCTGCGAGGTTGTGTGTTACCTCCAGGCTGGTGTGAGACTCTAGCACGAGTTCCTCTGCTGTGGGAAACCTCTACGCTGACCGGGCGGGAGAGGACTGCAGAGCGTAAAGGAGGGAGACCGAAAACCGCGGACAGACAACCGTCTGAAGCGGGGGGCAAGATCCAGCCTTACAAGGAGGCTGTCTGTAACCGAGCTCTTGGGGTGAGCTCAAGAGGCTGTGTGTCAGCCTTTGGGAAAACGTCATATCCTCTGTGGCGTGTGTGATCGTCGGCATCGAAGTCTGCTGTTACGTGGAGGTGTTCAAGAGGTCTTCAGGATATCTACTGGTGAACATATCCAAGGAAGGAGCGCTCCAACGTACAGACTGTCGTGTGGACTGTAAGAAGCATTCGGGAACGAGTGTTGTATTCTGTGAGTGTTGTGCATCACGTGGTCATTCTTTTCTCATAAGCAAAGGCGAGAGTAAGGTAGGTGGTTTATTATTGTGTTTAATGGCGAGGCGGGTGATGTAGGTTGGTATTAGATGTTATAGTAGACCTAGCTCAAACAGAAGGAAATTGCGGGAGCCCTAGAGTTGAAACGAGTTGTAGCATATATTGTCTTGATTGTAAATACTCGCTGTTTCTATCAACAATACATTCTTCTTTTTTTGTGTTCACTGTATTACGGTCTTTTGTTATTCTTTATGGGAGACTGTAGGTGGTGGGGGCTCGGCCATATGATTAAGAAATCATATTAATTAATGTTAGTAATACAGTGATTGTTCCACCTACGCATATGTCACACTCTTGACGGTGGTCGTGAGAGCGAGCAGAGCAGACGACCCGTCAAGAGCAAAAAGAAATCTCCCAAGTTGTGACACAACCAACCAACCAACCAACCAACCAACCAACCAACTAACCAACTAACCAACCAACCAACCAACCAACCAATCAACCATCCAACCAACCAACCAACCAAACAACCAACCAACCAGCCAGCCAGTCAGCCAGCCAGCCAGCTAACCAGCTAAACAACCAATCAATCAACCAGCCAGCCAGGATTTGAGAAAAGTGTGTCGTTTCAAGGTTTTTATTTGTATTTATAACATTTCATTAGAGTGAAGGCCCACAGTGTTATTTCTCTCTCTCCCTCTCCTTGGTGCAACCTTGGCTGACCTGTCCTGCCTTTGAATGTCACTAACATCTTTTTCCAAAATCTGACAATCTTGGCCGCCATGTCTGGAGCTAGTTGATCCCCATTAGGGGCCGGTGCAGGTTACAAGTAACGAACTGTTGTGGAAACTCATCAGCACGGTTAAAGCTCGGTGAGGGCCGGTTTACACGCTTCAAAGGTGGTGTTTGAAACGTTCGGAAACGGTCCTGCTCGAGGTTTTGGGCGGATAGAATAAGGCCCAGTTTTCGAAATCTTGAAACCTAGAAACCCTGCCAGCCACTATCACGAGGATCAGAGCAACAAGTCAAATAATCTCAGCCATGGGGTGAAAGCGACTGTGTCGTGCCCCGCGCGCAGTCTGTGCCTTCAGTCAAAGTTTTAAACCACGAAAACTTTGAAGCCTCTAAGCCAGCCTCGAGACTTCCTCTACCGACCTAGACCAACCTGCAACTGCATGTTGCACAACGCGAAGCATAACCTGCGAGTGGTTTTTTTGTTTTGTTGCACAAGACGTCCATTGCTTCAAATCACAACCCCTTTGACAGACCTTTCCCGGCAGTTTACTATAGGTAGAGAGAGAGAGAGAGGGAGAGGGAGTGAGAGTTTACGCGGGTTTTATGTGCTTACAATACAACACAACATGTTTATTTAGTTTATGTAGACCGCGTGGCCAAAAGCAACATGAAGCAATCCGGGTGTTTTGTGTGTATACATGTATGTGTGTGTTTGTGCGTGCGTGCGGGCGTGATCCCTCTCTCTCCCTCTCTCTCTGAGTATATATTTGTGATAAATT
>SMGT01015019.1:0-14608 GCA_004794575.1 Lanistes nyassanus | reverse complement strand
GCTGCCGGAGTTCGCATGCCTGTTATCTTTTAAACAGGAATACAAGACAAGAAATCATTCCACGGAAATCTCTGTGGGTCACACCACATCTAGGTCATGCGTAAAGTTTCCGCTTCTGCGGCATCTGAGTAACGATTGTTATTGTCGCCGTGACGTCTTTTGAATGGGTGACCCACACAGTGATTGACAAGAAAAATATCCGTTATCTGACATATAACTAAATATAAATCTAAATCTAAACTCTGCTGAAGGCTTCGAAAACGTATTCTCTCGCCTCTGGACCTAACGACTGGATTTCTACTTCCCGACCATTAGAAGGGCGTAAACAAGTTTCACTGGCGGGAGGGAAAATAAATACGAGCGTTTGAACTCCCCTTATCCCAAGCTGCCTTTCTGACACAGTCAAGGGCTTGTTTGCAGACATTTGCTCTCTCGTTCTCTCTTCACTAGCCACTACGTTTCGTTCCGTTTCGCTACCCACTACAAACACATCCGCCTACTCACTCCGAACAAAGCATAGTTCTTATCTTTTACTCATGAATTGTTGCCGTGTGATCTCAGAGTCCTGTGGTAGCGATCATACCCACATCCAACTTGCAATGCGTTCAACGAGTGATCGAAAAGCGAAAAGTATCAAAAACTTCATGTAAGTATTTTATTATTTATTCAGTATTGACAGAGTCGGAATGAGATACACTAAAACCCACACACGCGCGCGCGCGCACGCACGGACGGACGGACGCACGCGCGCACACACACATATACACAGACGTACGCACGTACGCACGTACACACGGTACTATATATACATAGCCAAAATAAATAGTATGACCAGGCAGCCAGTCAGTCAGTGAGTCAATTAACTAATCAACCAATCAATCAATATTTGTGGATTCCCGGAAGCCCATGAAGGGATTGAAGGTGGCAAAGGTGCTTAATTAAAGTAGTCGCCTGTTCCATTTCCAGTAGCGAATAATCAGCTGTAAGTCTGTACGTGCATCAGAAAGTTAACCTGGGGAAGTGTGGATGGGGGGGATGGTAGTGGCAATTCTACGCCAGAAGACTCAAAAGAGTGCCGGCGATAATTTTTTTTAAAAAATGTTACTTCAATACTTATCGACTGTTTCGACTTTCAAACTGCGTTGTTCTAAGCTTAATTCCATTACAGATGTAGGCAGCCTTTAATAACAATTACCTCCGAAAGCCGGGGGAATCTGTGATTCCTGCTAGAAAGCTGGGCAACTTCCAGTCATCTGCACTAGTTTTCTGTGAAAAGACGTACTTTTCAGGGTGTACCGAAAGTGTTTTTTTATCAACAGCGCCTGAATGCAGTTCTAAAAAAAAGGGCTCTGTTTGTCGTCTTGGATACAATCTCAAAAGACAAACTGTGTCGTCTCTTGGAGACGCTTGGGTCATGTTCGAGTCTGTAATGGCGCTACAACAATCATGATAATCTCACGATCTTCATATTTGCTGTGGTTCACGTGGGCGGACTTGACGACAGAATCACTCTTGAGAAGGAAGGAAGTTTTCAAATTATTTCATCAAAAGTCGCGATCTCATGCAGACAAGCTGAAACTTGCAGCTGGTAAAAGCTTTCTCTTCAATGGCGCAGTTCTCGTTAACAATGACTAGAATTTACCCAATCTGTGTAGTGTTGATCACCCTGTGGAAAGTTCAGTCTGAGCCTTGGTTACCAGTCTGTAAGTACGTTTATGCACAAGACGCCCATAGCTTAAAAGCCCATAGCCCTTTTGACGGGGGGGGGGGGGGATTTGTATTTGTATTTGTATTTGTAACGTCCAGCCGCAAACTACGCGCATATCAGGACGGTGTTGCTTAGACAAAGTTTACGTGCCCCTCACGTGGGACTGTTGTCGCAACACGGGCCTCAGTCCCACCCAGTCACATTATACTGACACCGGGTCAACCAGTCCTAGTACTGTTCCCTGTAGTGCCAGGCGTCTGGCAGGGCAGCTACTAGATTGACAGTTTTTGAGTCTTAGGTATGACTCGGCCGGAATGCGAACCACCGACCTCCTGCCTCGGAAGCGGGCGCCTTAACCCTTTTGACGGACATTTCCCGGCGTGTGTGTGTGTGTGTTTGTGTGCGCGCGTGCAGCCGCGCCCGAGTGTGTGTATAAAGTATGAGAGTTAAAAAATGTATACGTCAATGTGTTCGTTCGCGCCCACGTATGTATTTGCATGTGTGTATGTTTCGCGCACCCACTTATGTTGGTGGGGAGTGCGTTTAATTCTATTATTCTTCTTGCAGGTATTGCAATAAAGACATTTGCCAATGTATCAGCCGACAACGTTACCATAATTGTTCAAAACGGTGACGTTTTACATCAACACTGATGCGTGTGGAGACGTCACACAATCGTGGCTTTTCAAAATGTCTGAATATAACAGAGGAGTTTCGTTGACGTCTGCAAAGTTGTTTTGACAAACAGCAAATGTCAAGAAACAGAGAGCAGTACAAAAATGTGTTTCTGTTTAAACGATGGCCAACATTTCGTTCAATTCCTTAACAATGGTTCAGATTCCAAAGTCTACGAGTGGCAGGTTAAACAGGAAAGCACTACAGTGCAGACAGGGAGAATACACTTTGTGATCCAGAAATCAACGAAATTTAATGATTCGACACAAGGTAACTGGACAAGTGTTAGTGAGAAAGGCCCAGTGAGTGAGTGGTGTTTGAGTGAATGGTGTTTGAGTGAGTGGTGTTTGAGTGAGTGGAGGGGTTGAGGTGGGTGGATGAGTGAGTGACGCACTGGTAACATGGCGCTTATTTTCTAAAATAATAATTTACCATCTGTATTTTCATTGGCTTACAGTATTGAGTGTAATGTTGCCTACATGTTAAAACTCTCCCAGCTTCAGGTTATCATAAAATTGATAAAAAGCCGTATATATTATGTGCTAGCAATGGAACAATGAAAGAGTATATGTCCCCAAATCGTACGGCACTCGGCCGACAGGACAAGAAAAGTCCCAAGCAAGCGGAAACGTCTCACCTACTAAATTACTTAATTTCATACCTTCATCTCCCTGCCGCTCCCTCTTTCATCACACAACTTTCGTGACATACTTGATACCCGACTGAAGTACGAACCACCGAAAAGAACATTTTGCGTCCATTGGGATTTCTTGCGTTCGCAGTTAAAGATTAACCGAATATTTTCCAGCCGGCAGCGAGACAGAGCAAGGGGGGTGTGTCGGCTTCTGCACCCACTGGATAGCCATCCTAGTGTCAACTTTGTGCGCTGCCATTGTCACCGCCTTCATCATTGCCTTTGTCGTCATACGGCATCGCAGGACCAGAGGCCAGTCATCCAGTAGGTGTTGTTTCAGTTAATAATTATCACGACCCGGCCATCTAGCATAGGAATGGGTGGGTTAGCTAACTGACCAATGCTCCAGCAGGTGTGCTGTCAAAAGATAACATACACAGTTTTCAAACCGTCGTTATTGTTGTTGTTGTTGTTGGTGTTGTTGTTGAGCTGTCTTTCGGCAGCTTATCGTTTTGTGTGTCTTGCTGTCAAGCACCCAAACACGCACGCAAACACAAGCACGCGCACTTGCGCTCATGCCCGAGCGCGAATTTCTTAAATACTCGCACACACTTTAAAAACTTCCGTGTTCTCCACTACGGTCCTTAACCACTTGTATCTCTATGACAACAGATTACTGTGCAAGATGACATTCAGATCGTATAATCCTGAAAATATCTGGGTCGGGGCATTCGAAAATAGAACGATATTTTAACAACGGGCAGTCAGCCCAAAGGGGAAGCATAAAGACAAGGAGAGAGCCGCAGTTGTTCCTCAATTTTGAGCAAAAAGCTAGACCTATGTTCAGACCTTCTTGCAGTCCAAAGAAAAAAAATTAACCGAAGATGTGTCATGTCTACATTTCTTCTTTTACAGATACCACTGTCCATTGCCTAGAAGTCTTCTATGGAAATCTGCATGAAATTCCAGTGAACGATGGGTACGACCATATCAGTATATTGTAAGCATCAGGAACAGAATAGTCGACAAATAAGTGGTTTGGAGGTTCACAAAGCTGAAAAGAAGCGAATTCCGAACAATATTTTGCTATGACCCTCGCACTGCATGTCGCAAGATACGACGCATAAAATAAAAGAAAATGGTAATAGAAAATATCACTTTTTTTTAAATCATGTGTTCATAGTCAACATTGACTCAAAGAAACTGAAGAAAGAAAAAGATAAAGGAAAGGACAGAAGGGGCGAAGCAACGACGAAAGGAACTGAAAAGCCAGTGTGTGGATTCCAAAACGTGTTTGTGGATTCCAAAGCGTGTTTGTGGATTGCAAAACGTGTTTGTGGATTCCAAAACGTGTTTGTGTATTTGTTGCTTAACGTCCAGCCACAAACTATGTGCATATCAGGACGGTGTTACTTAGACAAAGTTTACGTGCTGCCACACGTGGGACTGATGGCGCAACACGGGCCTCAGTCCCACCCAGTCACATTATACTGATACCGGGCCAACCAGTCCTAGTACTGTTCCCCCAGTGCCTGGAGTCTGCCAGGACAGCTAATAGATGGCCAATTTTGAAGTCTTTGGTATGACTCGGGCCGGGCTGTGTGAAAAAAGAAAGGAATTGTGTATCAAAGCTGTACAAAATGCTAAATTAAATGTAAGGCATAAAACAAAAGTTAAAAAATCGTTTTGTTGTGAAAAATGAAATAAATAAAGACAACAACAGAAGAACAATCTGCTTTATGGAAATAAGTAAAGTTTATCTGCGAATCTGTGAATTTTGTTACATTGTGCAATAAGTGGTTCAGTGGAAAGAGGCAGCTTCATATTCGGTGGAAAGCCGAATGCAAACTCCACAGCGTTATAACTCCAAGATACTGTGTTTCGTCACTGCCGGGTTCGAACTTACACCATCGACACGAGCGTCAGACGTTCGGCCAACGAACTACGCAGGCAGAAAGCAGAAAGTTTACGATTCATTAGAAATCACGGGGCACTTGGTTCTTTGGTTATTTAACGTCACGTCACATGGCTCTCACCTCGCGGGTAAAATGGGGCAGGACTTTGACAGGGTAGAAAATCCAACCACGTGATTATTTCACCCCTCCCTCCCCCACTTCACGGCAAGCCTTGTAAACAGGTTTCATGCAGAGAAAACGGTGTGGCAAACACTAGACCCAAACTGTTACACTACGATACACACTCTCTGTCACACACCATCCAGTCGTCACACGTGTTTGACCCCACGATGGGGTTCCAGTCAATATTCAGTTCATTGAACGCGACACTTTATTGAGGAATATTAACATTCTGTGGCCGAGGCAAGGGGATCTAACTCGTGATGACCTAGTGGACTTCTCGTTTGACCCGTCTTCTACACAGAGTTCCATCCCTTGACTCGAACGTCTGCTTTGCAGTGTCTCTTACACAGCTGGTTCATAGGAATACACTGGCCTGGCCACGGGCGTCAAACCAACTCATATCCTTCTGCAACTTCAAGTTTCTAAGTTCCACCCCCATGTACGTTAGTCCTCCATGACACACTGACCTTTCCCCATCGGTGATGGCTACATCGACGAAGTTTCTTGTACTGTACTGTGACGTCACTGACATTGGGGACAGCTATCAAGCCGTTGAGCAGCTTTTATAGTTACAATAATCATGTCCTGCCTTCGTTGAGGATAGCCGTGTGGTAAAACTCTCTGGGTAATTAAGCAGCCGAAAACACGGTGGGTCGATCCCCTAGTTTTCATTTTCCCCTGGTTTTTTTTATATTTTTTTTACTTTGTTCGGGGGTAGGGGAGTGTAGGGGTGGAGTGGGTTGGGTAGCAAGTTGCTGTTTGAAGTTAACAAGTTGTTTCGACGGGAACAGTAGATTCCAGCCTGCATGGCGACTCAATAAACAACTGTTCTAGTAGAGCCTAATACAATAGTCCTCAGTCCATCTCGTTACTCATGTGAGGCTCAGTTAACGGTTGACATAGTTTTTTCTGAGGGGTGAGGGAGGGTTCAACTGCACGCCAAAACGCGTATCGTGACAAAATACACGACCTTCTGTATTAAGGACAAACAAGCTGTTTCTCTAAGCTCCGGTCTGCCTTGGACATTCAAGGGTGATGAGTATATTGGACACAACAGATCATACAACGCCAGAATAAAGCGGGGTTTCCCGTGCTTCGGAACAGCTTAACACCAGGAAAAAGAAAAAGTTTTAAACGGATTTTGTCTGGTCTGGGTAGGTTAGGCATCGAGTCATTAAAGTAGGCAGCAGGTGGAAGGTCATCTCACGACGACAGTAATGTTTCTCCGTGTTTCTCAGTCATCATCATCTACAGCCTTTTCTCCGGTTCTTTTCTCGCCACTGTCGTCAGGACTTCTTGAGATGATGAATACAGCTTACGTGTGCGTTACAGTGTTTGTGGTGCTATGGGAGCCTATGATGTCAGCACCTGAAAACTGTAAGTAATTTTTTTTAATGTCACATTAAAACTGACTCAAACTGCAAAAAAAGGGGGCGTCGATCAACCCTTAACTGATTGACGTGCCTACATACTGGAATTTTTTGTCAGAAAGTGTATTTTGTCGCACGTGTATGGGTACGCAAGATAGAACTAAAAATAGACTTCTTTGTGAGTGTGTGGGGAGAGGGGCGGGGGAAATTGCTAACAAGATGTAGTGCTCTGCAAAGCGATTCCTTAATTGTATTTATGTGTAAATAAGAGATGCGTTTTTGCGCAGGTCTAAAAATGGAGGTGGATGGAAATGTCTCCAGAAACAAACTTATCACAGTGGAGGACAACGCTTACACCAACGTTTCGTTTCAAGTCAAACTTGACGACTGTCACAACAGCCCACAGCACTGGTTCTTGAAGATGTCTAGAAAAGAAAACAACATGGTATTAGATGAGTGCAAGCTTGTCTTCATAAACAAGTCATGTCAGGAAAAGGAAGGAGAACAGCCATGTTCCTGCCCAGAGAATGACCGGCAGACGATTAACTTTCGAAAATTCTTCAGCAAATCGGAATACAGCATCTACCACTGGACAGCCTCTCCCTACTTCACCGTCAACTCAGAGACATTGATGGAAATAGTCTTTGCAATCAGAAAGCCAGCGGCAGTGAAGGACGTCACCAACAGTTGTGAGTGAGCGAGTACATTTATTAGAGATTCTCTGTATGCACACGTTGTACACCGAGGGTTAGCCGCGTGAGGACTAGCGCCGTTATAAAGAAAGGGATGGCAGATCTTTTTGAGGATCTGCCAAGTTCCTTTCTTTCGGCCTTCTCTTTGCTGCGTGTTTGGGTACGGTAAGCTCCCTTGGTCGCATGCGTCAGCATACGATTATGTCGAGCGTTTCAAGTACTTCCTGTCGGAGTGATCATTTGATAATTTAAGCGCTCGGTCCTCATTTGTTGTTTATGAGTGAGTGGGTGGGTGGGTGTTGAGTGGGTGGGCGAGCGAGGGAGAGAGGGAGGGAGTGGCTCGGCACAAAGTTTTTGCAATAACTGCTAAAAAGAATTGCCCACTCTTTTATTCCACATCTTGTGTTTTCTGTAATAAGCAGAGAAAATGCACGACACATCTAACTGAAATATCAGTCACAAGTTTTTTAGGTTCTATCCTACGATCGGTTTTCTCGCTGACTTTGTCTCGCAGACAACGACACCAGCTCGCGTGGCGCCGACGACACTGTGTTGTGCTTAAGTCTACCCTTCATCGCCGTGCCGTGTGCTGCTGTGGTCATCATCGTCGTTGTTGTTGCTGTGGCCTGCTGCATCAGACGAAGATGCAAAGCCAGAGGCAGGTATAGGTAGCTATGACATACTGCACAGTACTAGCCATCAATGACGTCATTTCCTTTAATGTTTCTCTGTTGTCGTCTTGCAGACGTCAGGTTCAGACTCAGACTCAGGGCAACGAAACCCAAACAGAAGAGCTGCTGGAAACACCGATCAAGTCCAAAGCGAAACGATGGAAGAGATAAGACAGGTGACCCGGTCGAGGCTCACGTGACCGCCCTAACCGAAATAAGTTAATCGTGCTTAACACGACGTCAGGGTCATCACAAGTCTGCTATGATCTGGACACGACAGCGTCAAGAAAGTCTCTCTAATCATTGACAATCACCTACCGTTACTATGGTTATAAATTCCTCCTGGTTGTCTGTACTACAATGCCAAACTGAATGGGTTTTTTTTTAAAAAACTTAACTTTAGGCACATTGCACGGTTGGTACACAGTAGACACACTTTCAGGTAAATACCACTTTCAATTCATTTTCGTTTCCTCGGAGATTGAAGCAATATACAGTACAAGATATGGTAAACATGCAATAAATGTTTAGTTTGAACAGCATGCACTGCTTGTGCCACCCATGAAATTATCCCCCTCGAACTAAATACTTGATGTGTGCGTTATCAGAAATTCTAAAGGGGGATAATTTGCATAGGTGGCGCCAGCGCATTGAAACGAATTGAAACATTAAAGAGAAAAAGTTGTTTGAGCCTCATTGTTTAATCTTTCGGACTCAGCAGTTTTATTGTTTGTTTGTTTTTTGGGTTGGTTTTTTTATTTTGGTATTGCCCCAAAGCTCCCAAAATTAGTCTTTTCATTCTTTTGTCTTGGCAATGTATTTTTCTGTTTGTAAAATATATTTCAGGATTATTTTTTTAAAGTAGCAACCCAAGAAAAGTAACTTCAAATTTTACAGCCGTATATATATATCTATCCAAATTATGTTGAGTTGTGCATCTGATTTTATTTACTTACATGTCTCTTACATTCCTGCCTCACCCCTCGCTATGCTAACCAACAGCAGAGAACCAAAGCACATCAGAAAATGTCTTATTGCATCGAGGATGGGATGAAGAAAGAATCACCACTCTTCTAACATACAACGGGATCCAAAGAATATCTCGTCGTTAGGCAGATAACTTACAATGTGCCCTAGCACAGGAATCTTTGTAAATGGCTTTGATTATAAGTCATTACCTTGAAAGAGTACACAGTTTCATATTCCTTTCACAGAATTTTATTATTATTATTATCCAACCAGTGCGTGCGTGCCTGCGTGCGTGCCTGCGTGTGTGTTAGATGGAAGGATGGTTCACATGGGGTGCGGAGTGGACATGATTGGGGATTAGAACATACAGGTCCACTTTTAAAGGCAACTCTGTAAATAAGTGGTAACCATAAGGAAAAAATGTTTTGGCATCCAGAAATGGTGGGTGTTGTGTTAAAAAAAAGTGAAGGACGAAGTCTGTGAAACCAACATGTTTTCCTCAAGCACGTACACCACATTTCACTTTCTCACTCACCCTATGCTGCCATACGTTAATTCTTTAAATTTCACAATGACCAGCCGTGCCGCTGAAGACCTCCAGTATTTGCGATAGAAAATCAGCATTGATTCTGATACTCCCTTCGTGTTCTAGTCAACTATTATCATCGGTATCCGACACTAGCTTATCTAATTCATCAATAATTTCCCTGGACCGGTCAGCCACGAGGACGCCTTGTATGCATGTCACATTCATTTTCTTTCTTTCTTTTTTCTATCTTTCTTTCTGTGCATCTTTTGCTTTGCTATTCTTTCTTGTGTGTCCGTGAGTGCATGCCTCTGTGTGTGTGTGTGTGTGTGTGTTAAGTGAGACAGAGAGAGAGACTGAAAGGGAAGAGGAGGGCTATGAAAAAGAATGAAATTTTAATGACACCTGATTCAAGGAAATTTTCGGGAAATAATTAGACTCGTACGAAACAGATTAAATGAAAGTGTGTTAAATTGTTTTATGACATTCGAAAGTTCAAGACTCATAAGAAATAGATATGAAACCTCTGACATCGTTACCCTGTACACAAAACTTGGTTTAGACAAGACAGTAAATCACATCGTACATCGTCGATAGTGCGCTCAGACGCGCCTGTGGCAGTGATTCTTTCTGTCCATCAACGAGAACACCTTCACTGCGATGAACATCTGCCTGGCGTGTGGCGCGTCTCTGGTGCTGGTTACCATGGTGATGGGTAGCGTCTGCGCAGCACGGGAGACATGTAGGCAGAGTGTCTGTCTGTCTGTCTGTCTGTCTGTCTGTCTGTCTGTCTGTCTGTCTGTCTGTCTGTCTGTCTGTCTGTCTGTCTGTCTGTCTGTCTGCTTACAATCAAGAAATCAAGAAAATTATGACTTTTCATCCACAGGCGCGGACCTAGAGTTAAAAGGCTTCCGACACGGCGATATTGTCAGAGTGGAAAACAACAGTTACGTCAACGTAACCTTTAACCTCAAGACGGCAAACTGTTCTTACATGCCAGAGTGGTTCCGGGTCAAGCTCAAGTGCAACCACAGTGGATATAAAATTGATGTATGTACTGTCTTCTATCAACCTCACACTTGTAACTTCACAAGTCACTACCAGCCTGAGTACTGTCGGTGTATACCGGGTGCTGAAGCCTCGTTCCAACTGTACAAAAAGATCGACCAGACCCGCCGTATAGTGTGCACCTGGACATGGAGCGACTCGGATAGAAGACAGGCGGTTAAGAAAGTCTTTATCACGTTTGATGTCTTTGGTAAGTAAACAGTTTGAATGCTAGTGTGTGTGTGTGTGTGCGGTGTGTGTGGGGGGGATGTGGGGGGGTGTGTGTGTGTGTGCACGTACAAGTAAGTGTGATAGTCGTGAGAGAGATGAAGAGGCATAAGGATAAGAAAGAGAAAGGACAATGTACTCGCCAAATGTAAATATACGGTTTCATCCTCGTGTCTATCCTGTCTCGCCAAACGTACAAATGTGCGCGATTTCGCGTTCTTCCTGGGTTCAACTTTTAACTGATCCCTTTTATTAAAGACATTTTCCTAACAGCATAAAGACCCTGCCTTCTGGAACCGATCTGCTTTACAGACTGAATGGATGTTTTCACTGTTTGAATAGACAGTGGAGGAAGTGTGGCTGACAGTACATCGACGTCACCAGTAATGACCAATACAACAGATGACACTGAGAGCAACAAACATGACGTAAAGAGGTCAGCAAACGTCACTACAGTCATTGTCATCGCCTGCGTTGTTACTGCGTCAGTCTTGAGTATCCCCATCGCTACTGTCATCGCTGTTTTTGTCTACAAGCGCAGAAAATGTAAACTGAAAGTCTATATTTGTTCGTTGTTGCAAGGTTAGGATAACCGGTGTGGCTTACTTCTTGCAGCCGATTCTGTTTCAACCTCCTCCACGAACGAACGAACGAACGAACGAACCAACGAACGAACGAACGGACGGACGGACGGACGGACGGACGGACGGACGGACGGACGGACTTTCTATGGAGTTTGTCTCACGCATCCTTCACAGTTGCCTTCACTTTAACGTACACGATGTTTGTAGATGTCACGAGTGAAAACACTGTCAATGCGAATTTCGCGTAACAAACATCGTCGGTTTAAAAACTGATGTCTTTCGCCCAAGAGTCGGCGCTGAAGAATGGATATAACAAGGAAACTTCTAGAACCTCAGTGAGTAGTTTTGAGTTGTCAGTTTTTAAAATAATTCTTTTTGCCTGCAAAGGAATTTGAAATATAATTTACAATGTGAATTTAGTTTTTCCTTCAAACTGCTCGTGTAGATGCAAATGCCAACAATTAAGAGAGAGGGAGAGAGAGATGTGGATAAACGGGGCAGCAGTGAGATTTGACAGAATATGGGGACGCCGACAATACTGACATAAAAATATTGGAAGCTACAACAGAAGTGTATGTATTTCGTGTGCAAGAATTGATACACTACATGTATCGTGTACGTGTTTGAAAAAGCCCGCTACAGGACAACTAGGCGCAATAGAGTCTGCTGTCTGCGGGTCTGAAACTCTAATAGGCTTATACATTCACAAGCTTGATCATTGCTTTCTCTCACATTCCTTATGATATCGACGATGTTTTTTGCTTTTGACAGATTGGAGCAAAGAAAATATCGACAGGAAATGGCAATGGCTCGTGGAGCAACATAAAGACAGTGGCAAAGAGAAGAACACGTGACAAAAGCAAGGACATTGCAACAAGCTCAACAATTTTTGCTGATCTTGGGGGTGTTGCTGTATTTTACTGTTTGTGTTCAAGGCTCATGTCCTTGTTTTCTGTTTTAGACATTATTATGTTTTATTGCATTTGAATGTGTTCACTCGTGTGTGCCTGTGTGTGCCTGTGTGTGCCTGTGTGTGCCTGTGTGTGCCTGTGTGTGCCTGTGTGTGCCTGTGTGTGCCTGTGTGTGCCTATGTGTGTTTGTGTGCAAGCGTGCGTGTCTGTTTGTGTGTGTGTGTGTGTTAGGTGGGATCCATGTAATGCGGTCTCATTTAGCACATATTTTACATACTGCCTTTTTATATCTTGTATATTGTTACATTATTTTTGTCATGTTGTATCTTGGTTCAGCCATATAACGACGAGAATGTCACGATCCACGTGACAAGTGGAGATCAATTTTGATAAGATCGGTCTCCCATACTAGTAGATGGACAGGTAGAAGAACTGCACAACAGGGGAGGGGTGAGCTCGCTCACGCATTAGGGAATTGAGAGAGGAGTTAAGGGAAATAGTTTAGTTGTGAACTCAGAGTTGAAGAGAAAAGACGCGAGGAACTGACTGATGTGAGGGAACGTGATGGAACCTACTCACAGTATATTTGATGTTACCTGCTCCTTCAATCGCTGAACTGAAGGTATTGTGTATCAGCAGGATTTTTATAAAATATATTTTGTATGTGCTAAATTACTGAGTAAAATCCTGAAATATGCACTCTAGAAACTTCTGCTAATTTGTATATTTTTATGATGTGATTCCATATACGATGAAACGTCATGATAGTATTGGAACGGAATATCGCTTGATAATGCGGCTCGTTGAGTTTACCTAGTCTGTAGTGAGAAGTGATTGTATAGCGAACTTGATTGTTAGGGTGTAATTGAGTGGGCGCCATGTTTGTCATAATTGAAAACCGTAACTGGAAATCAATGTGTAACGAGAGATTTAACATGTAAGTACGGGGTGGTATCCCACTAGGAAAAGGATTCATGATGATTACGATGGAGGTGTAGCTCGAAGCTAGGTTCTAAGTAAGGAAAACTTAAGAGTTCCAGGTAGAGGTACGGAGACCCTGTAGAGCGACAGGACTCGTCCGCCCCAGCGCCGACACCTGTCGATTTGAACTTGGAGTGGGAAGAGGCGCGAACAAGAGGCGACCTCATGGCAAGGCCAGCGGGAGCGTGGAGTCCACCCGAGTATAGAGGTGAAACCAGTCCGACCGTGTCCCACGTGGCCGCGACCAGGACAGTGGGTCAGTTGTGCTGTGATCGCCTTATTGACGATGATGACGCAGTGTGAGGCGTACTGTCTATGTTCTTAACAGTGGGGCAAGCCAGGTAGGCGAGAACTTTGTGTATTTCGTGGGGACGACGATGCATGTCGAGTATACGTCATGGAGACGCCCTGGTTTTTTTATTATTAACCCTTCTGCCAAAACGGAAGGTAGGCCAAACCACTCCATTGGAGTTTTGTTCTATGTTGTAACCCATGTTTATTTTGCACTAGCTCTGACTACTAATGTAATACTAATGTAATACTATAGTAATGTGTGCGTCAATGGTGTTTCTTTCTGTGTTTTCGAGGCTAGTTAAGGTCAGCGCCTCCTGGTGAAGTGTCTGAACCCCGAGTGATGGAACGTGTTGGGTTGCTACCGACTGTGACACGGCAGTACGACGTCAGTGCACGTGACATGTGTTCCCGCTTACAGATTCATCTGGGGCGGCCTTAGACGTTATTGCCGCTAGAGAGAGAGATATCTAGTGTGACTGTCTCTGTGATGATACCTGTTACCTAGGCTGAGTGCCGCACCTAAAAGAATTTTGAGGATTGACTGAGAAAGTAGTGATTTCCATCGCTACGAACTTTTTACGTTAGCGTAGCTCGTCCCAGAAGAGTAGCGCAAAAATACGTCATCTGTGTGGATAGACACTATAAATAGCGATCAAGCTGGAGCTGGTTTAAAATCCAAAGTCTTTATTAAACCTGTACCAAGCCCATGTAATGTTGAGATTGATGTATGCGGCCCCTCTACTAATCCATTTAAATGCCCGTCAAATAAATAAACTCCAGTCGGTACAGGCTAGAGCCCTAAAATTAGTCTTAGGTGTCCCTGTGTGCACCCCTAACCTAGCGGTGTTGGCAGAGACAGGACAAAAACCAATAGACTTAATAATTAAAGAAAGAGCAGCAAGTTACTATTATACGATACAGTGCCTTCCGGCAGATCATCGAGTCAGACAGATACATACCACACCACACAAACACCGGACAGGCAAACCTACCCCACAGTCTAGCATTCAGAAATGCACCCAGGACTTGGAACAAACAAATGGGGCTGATGCTGACATTCATGATAATATAGCTTGACTATTGGAGAGTAAAGTACATAGGTTAGGTCGGAGAACTGATAGGAAATACTAAATAGTAAAGAGACTGTCCGATTTACTCTCACTTGAAATCCTTGGTGGATAGTTACTTTTGATAGTAAGTCTGTGTGACAACACTTTGAAATCCTCTGTGGATAATTACT
>SMGT01015018.1:49843-76169 GCA_004794575.1 Lanistes nyassanus | reverse complement strand
ATCAGATGGCCAGAGAAAACTTCCAACATCAGCCTATGGAAGAGATCAAAACAGATCTCCATCGACCGAGAAATCAGAAGAAGAAGGTGGGGCTGGATAGGCCACACCCTCAGAAAGAGCTCTGACAACATCACAAGGCAAGCCCTCGACTGGAACCCACAAGGGAAAAGAAAAGTTGGCCGGCCAAGACAGACATGGAGGAGGTGCATGGAGGTTGAAATAAAGGCAGCCGGATGGACATGGGCTCAGCTGAAGAAGACCGCCGCGAACCGAGTCCGCTGGAGGAGTGTCGTTGAGGCCCTATGTTCCCCGGAGGAGCAAACGGACTAAAGAAGAAGATTGCCTGTTTTTGTGTCATCCTGATGAAGGGGTAGTGCCCCGAAACATGTAGATTGTCTTTGTCATGTCTTAGCTTGGTCCAGTTCCCGTGTTTTAAATTTAAGAAAAGCCTTATCCTACCCCTCATCCCAAACCAAAAAAAATTCAAAGATACCATGGGGATCGAACCTCTAAAATTCACTTGTGAAAAGCTAGTGTCTTTACCACAGAGCTATCATCACTTTGGCTTTGGTTGGTTCACGGTACCTATAAGAATTTGCACTGTGATGCCGAAACCCCCCCCCCCCCAAAAAAAAACAAAAACATTCAATCACGGAAAACCGGAGTCTTTCAACCAATGGGCTATCATCACTACAGCTTGTTTTCGTTCGCTGTAGCTATAAGAAGTTGCATGCATTGTGACGTCTCGCTGTATTTCAGTACGCTTTCTCTGATTGGCACACATCAATTTGAACCACTTGAGGATAACCCCCAGAGTACATGAACCCATTCATAGCTGAGGGGACTGCAAGGTGCTTGTCAGTCATAGCTCAGTCAGTCAAGGACACAAGTAAACACATGCACTGTTGCCCACAGAGGCCGACGTTCTCATCACACAGCTGCCTGCCCACCCACTCTGAAAAAGTCTGTGGAGATGTGGCAGGAAAGAATACTGACCATGAAGGACCCAGGATAACTGCGAGTCTCAGAACCCTGAATGACGCTGGGATTCACAGTGTCTGTCATGATACAAGAATAATTTCAGTTGTAGAATGACATCTCTCTCATTATGTACATCATTCCACTGACATGCAAATACGCAGAACAGTAATAACACAAAATGCTACATGTACATGGCAGTTAACACTGCATTGCTCTGTAAAA
This sequence comes from Lanistes nyassanus, assembly GCA_004794575.1. Lineage (NCBI taxonomy): Eukaryota > Metazoa > Mollusca > Gastropoda > Architaenioglossa > Ampullariidae > Lanistes > Lanistes nyassanus. Next base: position 74,966 of record SMGT01015018.1, on the reverse strand, counting down.
ATACTTGAAGATTCACAAAATGACATAAAACAAAGTTGATTAGTGAGTGAGAAGGAGTATCTTTCTAAATGCATGCAACCTAAAACCACAAATGTGTCATATTCATAATCAAGTGGTTCTCATATTTATGTTTAAAGCTACAGTAGTACCCCTCTATTACGACCTTGACAAAAGCAACAGCAAAATGTCTTATCTGAGGGGTGGTCTTATTAGAGAACCAAGCAAGACAGATGGAACAATCGAGCTGTTTATGAACTTTATGAACACTGTAAATTACATGATGGAATTTTATTGTCTGTACCACAGTAATAATTAAATCAACACACACACAAAATATATATAAAAAGGAGTAAATATTCAATGGAAGTGAGTTGTTATTCACAAATGCTTGTGAATCTTTTCAACCAGTCCTCAATATCACTCTTGCTGACATCTCCCTATCACCACCGTCAGGCGTATGTTGTTTTTAATGACATAATATCGTAACCATCCATTCCATGCTAACAAGTCGCCACAGTCATATTCCATCACTGTACACAATGCTTTTATTTGAATCAGCTTTCTGATCATCCTTTCTGGTCCATCATCATTGCTGATCTTTGGTGCATTTTCGCCAGTTTATGTTTCCCATTTTCTCCATTTTCCAACCTCTGGATGATCACTTCCTTTCTGATTATTGCTTGAATTTGAGTTTTCCATACTCCAAGCAGCGTGGGCAGGCGATCAACATCTTCTCTGACCCCTCTTCACCGCATGGAAACACATTTCAAGAGTTATCTGTTTTCTTGTTCGTGTAGAGGTAGAAGCCATTATTGTGGACCCTACTTTTGGAACGAGCTAACGATGCTAATGTACCTTTGAAGGGCGGATGCCTGCACCAAAAACTGACAGATGCGATCTCGCGCAACAACATAAACTATCGCTCGAGGTTATGGGACAACACAGCCACGTCACATGAAGCAGTCAAGGGCAACGGGTGCCTGCTCCCCTCCCTCCCTACTCTCATGTGAGGGGTGGTTGACGCACCTCCCTTGCCCCGCTCCTTCCTGCTGGCCGACACCCCCCCAACTTGTAAGAGCGAAGCAGCCAACCAGGATTATGCCTACATTTGCCCCAGTGTGCTGGAACTAACAACCACTCAGGACTGTGTGCGCATATTGTATGAAAGGAGAGTAGACATGGGGACTGTGCACCCGTCCCGCTTGATGGCGTTCACAGCAAGTCAGCTGGGAGTTTGAAACTGACAGTCTGAGTGAAGTATCTGTATATGTAAAGTCTGTGCTGACAGTCTGAGTGAAAAATCTGTATATGTAAAGTCTGTGCTGACAGTCTGAGTGAAAAATCTGTATATGTAAAGTCTGTGCTGACAGTCCAAAGGTTGCAACTCACTGTCAGAGAGAAAGGTAGAACAGAGCTATCCAGACTTGTGGTCATGACAAAAATTTGCTTACAAGACTTTGGTTCACAGACAAAAGAGTGTCAACCAGACTTTAGGTCACAGACAAGAGAGTGCTCACCAGACTATGGGTCACAGATTAAAATGTTCTTAAAAGACTTTGGTTCACAGACAAAAGAGTGTTAACCAGACTTTAGGTCACAGACAAGAGTTCTTACCCGATTTTGGGTCACAGAAAGTGGAATCTGGTGCTGGCAGATTGACCATTGCATTAGTGTACGTTGAAGCTAAGGACTGGTGGATTACCACAGCATTTTCAGCTGAAATGTCAGATACAGATTTTTAAAATCCCTTAAATCTAAATACAAAATGGTATAGACAGAGACATATTTTATAGCCTTTACACTAAAGTTAGTCTCAGCATATGCAACGATTTTACACTCTTGAAAGTTAAAATTGGGATTTTTTCCAAATTTGCACAAGCTTTGATACAGATCTGAACCTGTATGTATCTACGTTCATGGGTGGAAGCAACTACACACACAAACTTACAGTTGCTAGGAAGAGGGTAGGTGACCAATGAGCTGCCCCCCTGCAGGGACACGGCAAGGGTCAAAGGTGTTTCATCCAGCCATTTGATCAGGGCGGCAGTTTCCTTTTCATACTGTATGTTCTCATGGTCTTCAGAACCTACAAGCACATTGTTTTTTTCAATTACTCCAACAACTGACAAAATGGGCATAAAATGGCAGGAAGAGGTATTACAAAACATTTCTTGTGGTTTGTAAAGAAAGACAGAAAGTCATGATTGTGCACAATAATCAACAAAACTCTGAACAATAAAGTGATCTGTGCACCTGGCAATGTGAAACTGGCATCCAAATCAACGTTCCTGCCATTCTTGTGACCTTTGCCCTCTTGACACTCGCCTGCCGAGGCCTGCTCAGCTCCATCAGGGTTGAAGGAAGGAAGGATGTAGAGGTTTATTTCAAGCAGCAGCTGAAAGAAACCAGGTTCTTATCATACCAGCAGACACTAACGTGCACTTTATGACTCAAAAAAAGGGGGGTGGGGTGGGGGAGGGCACACCTTTATGTCATCACTCAAGTGTAGGGAAAGGTAGTCCACACCTTCAGCAACAAAACAGAAAATGAAGATTGTCCCACATGTCTGTCTTACCTCTTCAATGTATTTCTCTGACAGATGATCACACAGGTAAGCGCTCAGCTGCAGCAACAGCTCTCTTCCTACTGCCTCGTCGCCGTGGATGTTTCCTAGCAACAACATGGATGGCACCACTCGTTTGGTCTGGGACCTCCCAAACGAAATCATCCACAGATCCCGACCCTCTGTAGACTGTCCAATACTGAAGAACAGACCACAAGGTTTTTTTTGATGCTGCTAGATCAAACATTCTGATTGATGATGATGATGATGATGATGATGATGATGATGATGATGATGATGATGATGAAGAAAAGATTGAGTGATATAGGATACGCCATTCTACTGGCCGTAGCCTTTCTCGCCATTGATTAGTATACTCTACACTCTATATAGATACTCTATATAGTACACTCTACTTCATCCCCATTTCATCATTTCATCCCCACAAACCCACCTGGTCAGGTTGGCAAACTGTGAGCATCTGGTCGAGATGTTGCGTAGAAGGGTGACCATGGCATTATAGTCATGATAACTGACAGTCAGGTTACTCTCATGCACTAGGCTGATGTTCAGTTCTACAGCTTGCTCAGGAATGACTCTCACCTGCGTGGTTGTGCTTTCAAATCCTATAGCAAACAATATGATTATGTGAAATTAATGACATTTTATAAATATTAAAAAAAGCTCCTGACAGTAACTTCTAGTACCTGTACCTGCAGTAGTTAAAGAATTATCATAGTTACTGGTGTCCCCGTGCAGATCTTGCCTTTGTGTCACAGAAAGTAAGAAAGAGCTGGCTCCGGAACAGGTAGCTCTCTACTTCTCATTCTATGATCACACCTTTATGACCCCAACTCTTCCCCACACCCATGGAAACCACATCAGTAACCATCACATTTTTTATGTTTGCAAACTAACATCTTGTTAGAAGAAATACTTTGTTTCAACAAGCTACATTGTTTGTAGTCCTGCACAAAATTACTTGTACCACCAACTTCAGTGAAGAAAGGCATGCAACACCCCCCATGCTACTCGCACAATTGCTAAGATATTACGAACACCATGACCAAAATGAAACATCTGCTACCTATAAAACAGATGGCAGTTCTAAAACCATACATTTCAAAATGTTATTGTGGGTGAAAGGTGCTTGCAAATAAAGGTCAAGCCACCACCCGGTACAAATTTCTGATCCCCAGAAAATGTTTATCTCGCAGCAGACAAGAATGTCATTATATGGGATGCAATGCTAGCTTGGTTGAAATTTGACATTTTGGTGGACAGTTACCATGCCTGTAAACGACTGGACACTTAATTATTGCATAACTGGAGTGGGTAGCATATGACTAGCATACACGCTGGGCAAGCCGTAAAGAACAACCAGTGCAGGGTTTTTTTTTGATACCCTGATTTGTTTTTGGCAGATTCTTTTTTTCAGCAGAAAGATGATTGCACTTTGGCAGAAAATACAAATTTCTTGCTCTAAATTTGCGTTTCTTTAGCAATACTTACCATGACCCAAAGTGCTAATATCTCAATTAGTGATCCCTAACCACACCTTCCAAACAAAAACGCAACCCTGGTAAGGTACCTAAACGCATGCACACACCACTCGTTACCTGTGCACACAGCTTGCTAACCAATTCAGACTGACTTTCTCAAGCCAGACGCAAAGGTCTCACACGCAGATAGAGGCGATCGGCAAAGATGGAACAACACCAGGTTATTTCGTTTCTACATTTCTACTAAACCTGTGTCTTCTCCATAAACTCTACTTATCTTTTGAATATTGTCTGAAAGATATTCCTCATCGACATTGAACTCTAGCCACTGCCACTTCCAAAGGTTTTTTAATGTTCAATTTGAACAATTTGACTGTTTCAGGCACTTTGAAAACCTGGATATCCAACAAATACTGGAAAACTGACACCTTTGTTAATATGATGGATTTTTAAAAGGAAATCGTTCTACAAATTCTACAATTTTATGGCTGAAATTTTTGGCTAAAATGAAATTGTACAACAAAAAAAGAACTGAGCCAAGGGGAAATTTGACAAAAAGTTGACATTTTGAGGTATAGCCTCTTCTTCAGGATGGCACAGACAAAAGATAAAAATTACTTAGCTGACAATGGAAGGAAATTGCATTACCTTTAGAACTGACAGTAACAGTGTGACGTCCATCGACTGCATGGAGGAAAAAAGCTGAAGTCTTTACTGGCCAAGCAGGCAGGCTGTCCAACTGTATAGTGTAGTCAGATATTGGCTTGCCTTGGTCCCCATACACGAAGCCATATATACCTGATGGCGCACAAAAACACATGCTGAAGTTAGCACAGAAGAAGACTCCCTGAGACACAAACGTTGTTAGATAACTGCTTTGTGAACAATGATTTTTGAATAGACGGAAAGTACTTCAAAATAAAAAATCCACGGAACAGAAGCTATCTCTATACCTTGTGCTGAATGCTGAAGAAAACCCAGAAGGGCAGGAAGGGATTTTTGCCATATGGCAGGAAGCTGAGAGGCCAGCGGGTACTTGCAGCAGTCAAGGTAGGCACTCACCTTTAAAAAAATTAAAAGAGTTTCCACATGGAGACAAATTGCACATTACTGAAAAATGACTGCTGGATGCACATTTCCGTATCATCTGATTTTTGACAGAGCATAAATAAACGACGAAGAACTCTCATTTGTGTAACTTGTGAAAATATCAGCATTCAGAATCTTTATTATTTATATAACGAAATGGATGTTATAGCCACAACACCAGTGTTACTGAAGCACATGATAATGTCCCAGCATACCATGTGCGTATGATGATGTGAGTACAATGTGTCAGCCATTGCAATTGCCCTCTTGGGAAGCTCTGCTCCATGAATGACGCCCGTAAGACTGTCTTGGCCACACCTGGTGCTGTTCATGTCCTTAAACTTGTCCGCAAAGGCATGAGCCAAAGACTGGAAAACTTCTTCATCTTCTGTCAAGACTGTTGTTACATCGTCAGTTGGAGATGCTTTCACATTCCTAGGAATCCTTCAGAAGCCATAGAAAAAAGCAGTCCTTCTTTATTCTTCCTCTTACATTTCCCATGATTTACATTGTCTGGAGAGTTCTGCATTTGCTCAGATATATCAGTCTACATTTACATAATAGCATGGCTCCTTGAGGAAGTGGGAATTAGTTCTTTGCAATGACCTAAATCATTGCAGCTCACACTAAACTTACGCCACAAAGTAGCCTCCAGCCCCCAGGCTCAGGACAGTTGTAAACTTCTGGTCAGTGAGCAGAGTCACAAGGGACTTGACCAGGGGATCCTGTAGCAGATTAATAGAGTTCACAGAAAAACACTCCTCTTGGAATATCTTCACTCAGTAATGGCAACATGTTATGAATCTGACCTCAAGTGCATAACTTAGCAATTCTAGCATGCCAGACCCACAGGAGGCAATATCACAAGTGAATGTCGCTGTGATTAAGTAGGCCACTGAGCACTACAGTCACTATGATGAAGACAGCATGCCTTTGGTAATACCCAGCCAACAGACAATTTCCAGATAATGGCTGTTGTTTTGTACAATAAATCAACAGCTTTGAGAGGTAATGATAACAGAAAAAATAATTAGTGTGAAATTGAAACAGAAGTTCTGCAAGCATGCAAGTACAATTGATGCCACACAAATGCAGCTTGGGTAAGTGCAGCTTTCAATGGGCAGTTCTGCCAGCTTTTAGGGAGGTAATTCTGCCAGTCACTAGGTGCCAAAAGTAATAAAGGTGTAGCAACTTGCTTTGTTGACACGAGTAATGAAGCAAAGTTCTTTCTATATTTTTTTTTCTTACAACCTCCAATCTTTGTGAAATGGCAGTAAACTATGGAAGCTAGACCACAGCTAAAAAGCTGAACTTCAATAACTGAATGAAAGGTGTCAGGGCAAAAAGAAATGATAGAGAGGTAAGTCTAGATCTACTTTAGACTGCGACAATCACAGATAGACTTGTATGAACACAATTTAATGCTCACTCTGAGTCTGTAACCTTAGCAAACATTTTAGTGAAGTGCTATGTTGCAATGGAAGATGTAAATGTCATATGGAAGCAAGGTAAAAGATTAAGCAGGTAACACATTCACAAACTTTGTGATATGTTCATAAAATTATTATATTATGTGTAAAGAGTAAAGGAAAAGACTGCAATGTCTTACAGATAACTGTATTCCTACTGAAACTAACATAACTGATATACCAAACACAGCAAGGCAGCAACCATCATTATGAAAAAATCTACAGTCATAAGTATAAATTCACTGTACCTTCTAACAAATGAACTGCAAAAATGCAAACCCAGTAATTATCTTTGTATCCATCAACCTGAAGTTTTCAGATGGTCTATTAGGAAATGTAAGTGAATTGTCTAGGTAAGAACTTTTATAACTCTTCTTGCCCAAATTCAGTGGGAAAGTGTTGACATAGTATTTTATACATATATGCAAATAACACACATACTCAGCTGAAACTGAATAAGTGAATGCTTTAGGCTCCACAGGTAACAAGGCGCCTTTACAGTTCCCACTCCCACCATCATTACCATTACCATAACATAAAACATTCACAAGCTTTCTCTCTTTCCAAACAATTGGATGCCATGCACATGCCTGTTTGCCTAAAATGCAGTCAGCTACCAAAAACATGGGAGAAGTGGATGGCTAAGTGGCTAGAGCACTGACCTCCAAACCCGAAGGTGGTTCAATACCTGTGTGCTGCATCACACTTCTCCCCAGCTCAGCCACCTGGGAATGGGTACCTGATCTGTGTAAGGGAAGACAGGGAGAGGAGACATGCACCACCCTCACTACGCCAACCCACAGAAAACAGTGGTTTAATACACCCCCACTCCCTTATGGCCTCATAGAGCTCAGGGGCAACATTTATCTTTATTTTTTTCACCTGAAACATGACAATAATGGGGATTAAAAGAAAACCCAACCACCATGGAATCAAACTGGACACTACCTCCATCTTCACAAGCTGATTGAAAGAGGAGCCATTGTACTTGTCGCCACTGCAGTCCCCTAGCACAGCTCTGGAAGGTCCTTCCACATTTAGCTGGGGGATAATGTGAACATAAGCACTGTTCACAATCCTTCTGGCTACAGGCTCCTCCAAACTATACCCTGCACAGAATAATAGTAAATTTCATTTTGACATTCAAATGTGCCCCTCCTATTTATACTTACACAACACCAGCAAGCAGGACACTTGAAAAATAAATAAAAAGATCACTTCAAGCAAGCTAATCACGAAAACTTTGAGTTGGTTAAACTCGAAAGGAAGACAGCAAAGAAGGACGGTGCGAAGGAGATGACAAGGCTGACTTTATCAAAGCTGATGGATACAGGGAAAAGATGCTAAAAATTATGTCAAGTTATCGCACGAATCTATCCTGTTCCCACAATACCTGTTGTAAGATGGCGAGCCAGCCTCAGGAGAATCTCAGTGCCCACTGGATCATCCCCGTTCAGCCCGCCAATTAGCAACACATGAGGCTTGGTGGGATGGTAATCGAAGCCGAAGCCTGACAAACTGAACAAGAGCAGGGTTTTCCCTTGCCTTGTCATGTGCAGGCTGCTGTACTGGGTAAAAGAAGGGAACACGCTCGCCAGGTGTTTAAATTCTGTCTGCAGGTCATCATTAGAAGAATACTTGGTCTCTGCAATGTTAGCTGCCAGATCAAAGTCAAACTCCTTGGACCAGCTGTCTAACAGGTTGGATCGAAGAGTGAAGTTGACAACAGTTGCAGCTCCATCAGAAACAGTGACCTCGACCCTTTGAGAAAGTAACCTGAGGGCAAAATGTCCATGGACTATATTAAAAAAGACATTCATCCCTGTTCTGCATGGTTAGAACACAACTCGCTTCATTCCATTGTCGTTCCTTTAAAAAAAAGTTAATGAAGAGGTACTCGAAAAAGATGTACCCCAAAACAAGTAAGTTTCCCAACAACGGTGTTTATACAGATGCATAACAACAAATTTCTGAAATTCAGAACTGCTGGAAATACGTATATTTGGATAAGCAATGTGGTTTTCCTTCAAATACCTCAACAGCAAAATTTACAACTGAGCACATTTTGCTAAATATGTGTATACCCAGAATACCTTTAATGTATGTATATGTATTCAAGTGTGCCAGCAAGTGTTTGTGAGAGCATCATAGTGATGGAGCAAGTAAGCAGAGCCGGATGGGTTGAGAAAAAGATAAAAGGAAAGGGGAATGAGCGACTGTCATGTCCAGAACAGAAAGAACTGCAATGGCAGTATCAAGTTCCCTACCCAGGCGCACTGGCTGTAATGGTGTAGTTGCCTGGAGCTAAGAGCCGCCAGAAGTCTCCATCTTGGGCAGATGTCACGGTGTGGTTAATTCCTTCCACTGTGATCGTGGCATTAGCAATACCGTGGTTTTTGTCTCCATTAAGCACAAAACCCTTTACCCCTTTATGAACCTATATGAAACATAAACCCGATTGATTTTGTAGCCTGCACAGATCTCCATCAGACAGCTATCTGCCTTGCATACATTGTACATTAAATAAAAAACTATGTGAAACCAACAAAAATGTGGCTAGCATGGCAAATATAGTAAAGCCCACCAAATAAATCAACATTGTAACTTAAGGTTTCATTGTTTGGTTGCTCAACATCAAGTCACCAATGAAAGATATCTCATGATAAGGATAAGACAGAAGAGAAAGGCAAAGAGTGTTGGAGGAAAAATGCCAGCCTGCAAAATAGTGTCAAATGCATATGCTGGAAACAAAATCAAAACCCATAACCCTCCATTCTTGTGACCAGCCCCTATTACTACTTAGCCACATAATACTCTTCTCAATAAATTCACCAATTGATCTATTACTGTTAAAAAAAAATCTGTTAACATTGATCCATCGGTTCAGCTTATATGCCTTGTCCATTTATCCACCGATCCACCTATCATGTGGTTTTTCCTCCTTCATTTTGTCTGCACTATTAACAAACAGTTCATTCACCTGTCCCATGAAAACCAAAAGAGAGAACTTGTTAGCTTGCCAGAATGAAGACAGGCGGTCAGCCTTGGGGAATTTTGTGCACCCCATCTCAATAGTCAGCTCAAAGCAATTGGTGTGCAGGTAATTCCAGTCCTGCATGCCTCCTGCAGCCAACAAAAGGAATTTAGATGGGCAAAATCCAAATATATAACCTTTTGCATCTATTTTTAAATAACCCTCTTGATGCATCTAATAGCAGCAAGAACTCCAAGACCGGTGTTGCTGGCCCACTTTGTCTGGAGAAAGCAGCTGCAATGTCCTACCTCTTAAAAGCAGTGCACATACATTTATGCATGGTCTTTTCTCTCCTGAGTTTCGCCTTAACCTTCCTCCTTTCTTTGTCACATTGGTGCTTGAGATTAAATGCTTCTGCCAAGGCCACCAATCAAAATGACTAAGTCTGTTGAGAATGCTCACCATCAATGCTGTACCATGCAGCCCCATTAGTGATGCCATCCTGGAAGTACTCTCCACTGATATCGCTGCATGGGTGACCCTCATGCATGGTAGAGTGTGCCTGGGCAGCAAGGAGACCATGCAAACAGTTCACAAAGCATTTCCACATAAGAATCATCGGTGGGTACAAGTTGGAGTCCAGTCCCAGTCCAGTCAGTCTACAAAGCTGTAGAGAATAGCTCTCGACTCAACAAACAAAACTCAAAATGCTACTGCAAGTTTCGGACCTTTAATACAACTAAACTGTAATATCCTAAAAAATAATTAGGTCCAGGCCCGGATATTATCTTGACTAAATGTTTACTTTTTTTGTTCTCTTACCAGTGAATATGCTTCTGCAAGAACCCGAAATGTCTTGTCATCAGGAGACTTGCTGTAAATGCTTGTCCCAGAAGGGGTATCGTCATATGGGAAATTGGCAACAAGTGACCCACCATGAAGATTTGCAGAAAGAACAAATGGAATGGATGAGACCCACTTCATGACAGCAACAGTCTCTGGTTCATAGTGTGAATTGACTCCTTCATTCCTGAACTGGTCAGGAAAGTTACGATTGAGGTCAACATCATCAGCATTGGTTCGTCCAACGATTCCCAAGGCATCTCCTGGACAAGAGAAATGACATCAAATACAAGCAGCTCTCCAGCGCAAGAGTCTTACATTTTTTCAGCACTGGAGAGCTTGAAGACTTTCCCATTTAACTGTACTCTGAGAATGTGCTAAAACTCAATGAATGCCAAATATCATTAACCCAATCCTGTCTTCCCTGCAAACTAATTTATGGTGTGGATGGTCAAAAGTGCTGCAAACTGTACCATGAAAATAGAAACAGCTACGTTCATCAAATGTCGCTATACAAAACTACAGTGCAGAAAGGGAAAAACTGGCAAACTTGAATAACCAATCTCTCTATTAATTTCTTTTTAATTAAATGCAAAATGGGTAGGGGTATACTAAGTAGTGCAAACGGCAAAATCTGTCAATGACCACAGGTTCAAATTATATTTATGTGGAAAATGTAAGCACACTGTCCCATAAGATGAACTCCAGCTCAATGGTTAATTTATTGTTGAGTCTTCAAATTATTTGTGTTCGGTAAGATATATCTTCCTTCGTAAGGACTCGGTGACACCCAAAGCACATCCACATGGGTGCCACTCTCTAAATTTAGAAAAAGAAAATCTCAGGCATGAAAGTGCAGACTGCCTTAAAGTCATGCTCTGCACTATTGAAGAACTTCACGAGTCTCAAATAACAAATATTGCTGGATGTACAAAAAACTGGTCTCTTTGATCAGATTCACAAAGCATGGCATGGGTTGGCCAAAAGTTTGCATAAAAAGAATAAAATATTGGAAACCACAAGTTTTATCTGATGTGACTGCTGCAAAATGGATTTCCATTACCCAGACAGATGACTTTTATTCATGATCAGCAAGTTCAGTTTTATACTCAAGGGGTCAGTCTCCTCATTCTCTTTTGGAATTAAGAGCTTAACCTCATAAGGACAGTTCCTTGAGTTATGATGCTTCCTATGATGCGTGCCCCTACCTTCTTCCGCCTTTTCATAGCCATCAGGGTTCATGCTGGGCATGATGTGAATGCGAGTGTTGTTGACCAAAGATGTGAGAAATTCATCGCTTCCATAGTTGTCACACAAAAGCTTCAGAAGTAGCAACAGCAGCTCTCGGCCCACAACTTCGTTGCCATGCATGTTGCCAATGTATTTGAACTCCGGTTCTCCTGCAAAGAGACTTATTAGCTCCACCACAGCTCTTTTCTTACAGAAAACTGTAAAACAAAGGCAGCAAAGGGCTGCACATATGAATAGCAATATTTATCATCTCTCTCATGGTGAACTGTTTTTGTCAATGCATCCATCAGATATGGTAAACATATGTAAAAGTGATTTCACCATTTCACTATGCTATCTCAAATATCATCTCATTTGTATTTGGTTGTTTCACTTTCTTGATGAACTATCAAAACTTACTAACCTGGTTCGTGCGCTCCTGGATTATCAGAAACTTCCATCACCCACAGTTCTCTGCCCTGGACAGAGTTTCCAACGGAATAAAGTCTAAAAATGTTCCTACACTTCTCTTGGTATTCACGTAAGAAAGCAGTCATCTCCTGATAGTTGTGGTGCCTGAACTCTGTGGGTTCTACAAAACTGGCCTTAGCACGGTGACTATAGTCCCGCAGGCTGTTGACCATATCTACTAACTTATCCAATGTTGAGTAAGCACTGGTCAGTGAAGGTGACTGTGACTGCCCGTGGACCCCAGTTGCAGACGGCAACATGCCAGTCTCAATTCCTGTCTCATCCCTGCAAAGAAATTTATATTTGTGGATTTCAAAACCAAGGAATTAAGCACATTAAGCACATGATCTGATTACAGAGATGTTAAAGCATCAGTGTTTTTGAAATCTGAAAAGAACACATTAACATTTAAAGATGGCGCCATGAGCACACAAATAAAAAAGTAACCATGTTGCTGCAAGACTCAGAGAATGCATTTTGGTCATACAATCCAGTACAAGCTCATGTTCAACCTTCAAATAAATTCTGCTTATTATGCAACAATGGGATCCAAGGCTCATTCCAATCACTTAAATGGATAAAATGCATTTTGTGTGTATGGGTATTTATGTGCACCAGGATGACAATATTATAAGAATATTGATTTTGACATAAAATTCACATACACTGTACAATTTGTACATTTCTACAAATGACAATGTTGGTGAATACTTTAATTTACTTTTTAAAAAAAAACAACTATGCAAAGTTTAACTTGTGATTAAAGGACTTTACCTGTTGCTTCTTCGCAGACGAAATTCAATAAAGACTCCTTTCCCTGAAGGAACTATTATATCTCTGCGCACATCCTCTTCATACCTTGAAAAACAGAAATCAAACAGCAAGAATATTTAGAGACAGCAGAATTTTGATGAGGATATTTAATGACACACATGAAGCATAACCATCTCTCACAGATGAATGTCTATGGTGAAAGTTTCAGTTCTTGTACAAAAAGAAAGTCTGTTGGATTCTTTAGCTAATATCTACCAGTACCACTCTTGATTTCTCAGATCAAAACTGACTGAATGGTTTATTCACCCTGGTGCAACAGCTCGAATCATGTACTTTCCTGGAACAAGCAGGCGCCAGAAATCACCAAACTGAGCAGAAGTGATATTGTGGTTGATGCCATCAACAGAAATGATGGCATTTGGAATGCCTCTACCAGTCTCAGCATCGTTCACAAAGCCATTGGCACCAATATGTACCTGTGCATGACAAAATAATGCATGTTCCATCTATATGCTCAAATAACTGAGAAAATAAAACACTGTATATTAATGTCATTTCATTTAGTTTCTAGCACGGCATCTTTCCTTCTATCATCACCTGACTAGGAACATTAGATATCTACCTGAAGCATGTCATAACAGTTAACAAACACCAGGTACTGTGGCCTTGAAGAGTACATGTGCTTATAACAGAAGCAAAATTTGAAAAGAGGGTTTTGAATTCTGCACCAGATGTAACCAAATAAAGATGCTACAACTACAAACTAACAATCAGTGGACAATGCAAAACATGGTCATGCTGTGGACCGTCTAAACTTCCTGTGACTGCAATAGCTTGAAATGTACTAGGGCTCCAGACCTGGGCCGTGAAAAAGTACATGTACACATCTCAGCAAATTAGTATCTTCGGCTAGAAGGATACAGATTTTTCAACCCAGTATTGTGTATAGTCTCATCCTGTGAAGTGCATACATAGCCAAATGCAATGGCTAGATTGTTACTGAACGAATGCAAACAAGTCTTATGTTTGTGAAGAGTGGTAGCATATGGTTTAAGTGTTATATACCATGTACTGGTAGACTGTACAGAACACGGAAGGTACAGTCCCACCATATCTGTTGGTTGTTCTCTCCACCTACCACCCTGCTAGGCAACTCAGGTCCTCCGCCAAAAAACTTCTTATAGTACTGAAAACCAATCTGAAAGTGTTCTGTCAACTTTCTCTTTTTTTGCTGCCCCCAATGTCTGGAACTCGCTGCCTGCTAAACTCCGGGATGCTCCTTCTCTTGCTTCATTCAAAATGCAGCTCAAAACTCATTTGTTTCACCTCACCTTTCACAGAGAGAGAGAGACAGTGAGAGTGAGAGATTGCGAGCGTGCAAGCGTGGTTGGTGGCTGCTTTCTTGGTGGATCTTTATGTGGTTGCGTGTGGTGTCTGGATATACTGTGTGATACTGCGGCTGTCTACCTTGTTTTTGTAAAGTGCATTGAGCCCTTCGGGGGAATAGCGCTCCAGAAGAATCCTTTCATTATTATAAGTGCAGTGTGAATGATAAGTTATTTAGAAGGCAGGAGAGCAGAAGACAGACTTTGTATCTTATGATATAAGTATATAGGAAGTAGAGTGCCTGTGAATTCCCTTACTTCATAGCAATTATACTTATTTGTAGTGGCCAGGGATTAAAGGGTCTGTTACTGAATGTGAAAGAGGAACTGTGAGAACTTTAGTTAGTTGAGTGCTTTCCTCTTCGACTAAGTTATCTCCCATCAACCCTCAATACAAAGTTCACTATTCACTATACTGTAAGTATATCTTGATAATAAAAGTACTTCAAATATTTTTGGTATTTAGCAAAAGTATTTAATATACGTTCATGAGTTATTGCTTTAACTGTGCCAAGGACAGATTTTTTTCTTTCGCAGTTGTTAATCTGACCAGGTGTCACAGGTAAAATTGTAAAAACACATGCTTTTAACATATTGATACACACTTTATAGAAAAAAATTTACAATGTGCACTCACAGGTGCTTCACATCATACCACAAGACTTGAGAAACTGTTGTAAAAGAGGTCTGTTTAGAAAACGATATTGGTGTACAGAAAAAAACAGAGGAATAGAAATAGCCGAGTTCTGCCCAGCTTTTCTCCTGAAATTGGTGGTGGTGGTGGAGTGTTTCTAACCAGTGAAAATGACACTGGAAAAAAGTGTCAGAATATATCTTCAGTTGATTTGAGAGTACAAAATGCTAAACTAGTGGATGTAATTGGGCACACATGGCATGACAGCCTGCTTCAACCAGTTCACACTGTCATGTGATTACCCATTGTTTATGCTACTGATCCGATTGATTCTTATAGACTTTGGACTGACCCTTGCTCGTGATGATTTATACTTTTATAGTTTTAAGAAACGGTTAACTTGGAAACGAAATGATGGAAGCTTTTACTAGGAAAGAATAATATATTTTTAAAAATTTTATTTTAAATGATGTGTAAATAGTCTGTTTTCCTTACACTGCTCATCACCATGGAACCAAGCTTTCTATACAAACAGGTGACTGCCATCAGTCACCATCTTCACCTGTGCTTGGCTGGTGTACACGACATACAATAACAGCGTCAGAACAGAAAATTGAACAGTTTGCTCACCATGCTGAGATAAACAATAAGTGCATCACGATTGTTCTCCCACTCTTGAGCAAGTTCAGTACGTGATGGGTACTTGCAGCACGACAGCTCCAGGGTGATCTCGAAGCAGTTGCTATGTACATAATTATAGTCTTCCATGCCACCTGTACTCACATAATGACATTTGTTCACATTATCCCAATCCATTTTGCACCTCCTGAAGACATGATGCATTTGCTACTCCACAATCAAAATGTACTAGTACTACTGATATAGTCCCAACCAAATGATCTGAATGAACAAAAATCACAAAGGTCTGAAGGCCAGTATGAGGGTATATTGGAAACTTTTATATGTATTTACTGCTTGAAGTGCAAACATCAAAAACTGGTGTATGTTTATGAAAAAAATTAGTCAGTGTACTGCATCATCAAAGCATGTACCAAGTCCTGTCAGAAGTTTTCTAATAATAAGAAAATCCCTGTAGGCTCATATACTTTGCTGTTAAAGACAAGATTAACATTGCTGTACTGACCCATTCTCAATTTCTAATTCAGTTTGTTTACCAAAAGTTAAGTTTGCAAACCTGGTACTTTGTTCTATTTCCTATAGGAAATACATGATATTAATATTATGTGCATGAAGTTCTAACAAGATTTGTACTGATACTGATAATATATTTTAGAATGATCATTCAAACTAACAATACTACAAAGAAACATGTCATCCTGTCAAATAAGATTAAAGTAACTGCTATTTAGGATATGTTCTATTTATAATAAAATATCCAGGAATTTGTATCTGGAGATATTCTGTCAAATAGAAAAATTATATGTTTTAAAAAAAAACTAAAAATGAACACAAGGTATATATCTATAATAGTCCAAGGGTTGAATACATTATTTATACCGTGAATTTTTTCAGGTTTCATTCCTGCTCAACCATCCATTTTAATATGCTTTTTAAAACTGGAACCAGCCAATATGTTTACTGCAACTGACTCATGACTATGAACAATGGCAGAAGAGTTACATTTTAGGGAGGTGGGGATAACTGTTTTTTTGCATGGTACAAACACAAACACAAACTCGGTTTCTAAACCTACCTGGCACATCATACCAATTAGCACCATTAGTTATGCCACCAGGGAAACTGTCTCCTGCACAAAGGTTCCCTTTATGCATTGTTTTGTGATTGTTTGCATAGGTGTGCGCTAACAGACGAAAGATGTCATCATCAGGAGTGGCGCTGTTGAATCCGGCTGACTGGTGACTTCTTGAGTCATCAAACGGATAACTAGCAACCACACTTCCACCATGCAAATTTGCTGAAAGCACAAACGGCTTGGCTTTAATCCAACCCATCATAGCCTGTGTTTCAGGCTGCAAAGTCTTTGAGTCACTCCCTTCCACGAACTGATCTGGAAAATCTCTATTTAAATCAACATTATTTGCATTATTTCTACCATCCAGTCCGTCGCATTGGCCTTCTTTGGCGCTTTCGAAACCATCCGGGTTGATTGTTGGCAGAATGAAGATGTTGGTGCTGTCTATGATCTCCCTTATTGTCTGATTATTTTCATATTCTTCAAGCAGATACTGACTCAAATAGATAAGCATTTCCCGTCCAACGGCTTCGTTTCCGTGCATGTTGGCGATGTACTTGAACATTGGTTCTCCTGGTTCTGTCTCGTTCACATTATCGGTTATCTGTATAGCCCACAGAGTTCTGTTTTGAGAGCTGGTTCCGACTCTATGAAGTTTTGTTAAAGACGGATATCGGTTGTTCAGATCTCTCAAAATAGTTTCCAGCTCATCCTGATGATGATAATTTGAAAAGTCCATGCTTCGACGACTCCTGGTGTTAGGCTTCCCTGTCACCATTGACGTGGAAATCACATGAGATACGATTATGACTACCAACATATTGAGTTTTGTTTTCACTGAACCCTTTTGGTTTGCCATCTTGGCAGTTGTTTCTGGGCCTTCACCTTCGTGAGGAAGGATATAGGGGAAATAATCTTCTTTGAGCTCACAATCCTTTTACTTTATACATATGACACAACGGATTATTTAAGTGCAGTTAAATTATAATTTACGAACAATCAGAGTATAGTCATACAAAGTCTTTTTCCGATTTATTTCCGTTGAAAATTTCTTTTGTGCACAGGTGGCCATCAATGCTTGTTAGTCCATGTCAGTAATTCGCCCATTGAAAAAGAGGAAGTGCAGACGACAGAAGGTGCAGAAGACAAATTGAGAAAAATAATGTTATATTTTGGTGTATTTTTTTCCTGTGAAAGGGTAAGCCAGACGTACTGTCACATTGCATAGTGTGGTGACAAGTTAACGTTAATCCATGCGTTAATCGCTCTCAAGGAAAAAATCGCAAGACTTAAAGTTGTCGTAAAGTTAGCCTTGCGTGATTTTATGTGTGTGGTTCTCGTCTACGGCATCCCTTTTACTGAAACGCCCAACCCCTTGGATCGTGACAGGTACCAGGTCAAGTCGCCACTTTTCCGCAGCTCGCTTACTTCCGTCACCTCCTGCAAGATGTCCAGCAGGGTATACCTGCACAGTCATTCCCGTTTATCAGCAATGGGGCTGCTGGTTATTGTGCATTGCATAATCATTATTGAAAACTAAATCGGTTGCGAAAACACTGTAATTGTTAACAAATAATAACCATTCCCAGACCTTTAACAAGTTCAAGACTGAGTTAAAAAAAAAAAAGCAACCGGCTACTACCAAGAGTGGGTGCGGGAATTACCGTACATGATCCATGTATGTAAGAATTAAAATTATTTCGAAAACTCGTCCGTACCATCTTTATTTTTTATTATTGTTTTTTTAACCGTATTCACACTATGTTTGAAATTAATTTGAAACTTTTCAGGTCGTAGCGGGAGTGATAGATCGAGACCCCCACTTTTCTGTGGGCCAGCATCGTGAGGTGCAGACCCTCTCGACCCTCCCCCTATAGCTCGCTGCCTTGCTTTCCCTGATCCGTGGGTCAGATACCCATTTCCAGCTGTCAACTAAGGGGTGTGCGGTGTATCGAGAAAGGAGAAAGCTCCTTCGAGTTCGGACGCCAACGATCCAACCACTGTTCCATCCTCTTCCCCTATATATATAGTTCTTTTTATTTTCGGTGTCATACTTGTGTCATGTGTTTGAGCATTATCAGGTCTGTGTTACTGATGTGATGGGGAATCCATTTCGTATGATCTGTGTAAATGTTTACTTAATTGCCACTTCGATCGGTTATCCATCTGGTTGTTATCTAGATGTTATAGAAAGTATCTTCCAAAATTTAAGATTATGTTGTGAGGCAGAACGGTCTTAACTGAATTTTGCCTAGCAGTGTTTGGAAATTATGTTGGCTCATTTGCATACATATGTATTTATCATTTTAGGTCTGCGTCTGGTTGTCATCAGTATTTCCCAAGGTATTTAATTACGACATCAAGGAATGGACAGCACTTAATTGGGATCCCAGTTGTGCTAGGGATAGCAGGAGACAAACCAGGGGTGGCTTGCATGAGCGTTGGTATCCCCTGTTCGTTTGTAAAGATGAACGTAAAATACACAGGGCGAATGGGGCTTACGACCGCTCTTGTGACCAGAAGAGCAGCTATGAATACTCATGCAAGTCACCCCAAGATGGCAGATATTGCCGGAAGCTGCATCCTGCATGATATCCCCATGAGCTTCTAGGTCGTCGGACGGAGACGATGTGGGGGGGGGGGTATTTGTTGCTTAACGTCCAGTCGCAAACTAGGTGCATATCAGGACGGTGTTGCTTAGACAAAGTTTACGTGCTGCCACACGTGGGACTGATGGCGCAACACGGTCCTCAGTCCCACTCAGTCACATTATACTGACACTGGGCCAACCAGTCGCAGTACTGTTCCCTATAGTGCCAGGGGTCCGGCAGGGCAGCTACTAGATTGCCAATTTTTTTAAAGTCTTTGACTCGGCCGAGATGCGAATCACCGACCTCCCGCCTCGGAAGCGGACGCCTTAACCACTAGACCACCGAGGGGACGGAGACGAGATGTACTTCCAGAATTTTCTGTGTGATTATTTTGATCACTGTCAGCTCATTTGTATCCCTCTCATCAAGGGATAGGGACGCCATTATTGCACATGTGCATAATATTTAGAGTTCACTTTGGGTGCGTATCTGGTCGTCATCAGTAAGCAGAAACGTATATAACCTATCGAATCTCATGATTGTTTCACGACACTGCACACTTCCATTTCTGTTTTAGAATATTCACGTAACGGTTGGGATGACAGATTGCCTAATCTGTATAGAATTCGCATTTTACTTTTGGTATGCATCTTATTGTCACCGGGATGTCCAAAAATAAAGACCTGCCAGATTTCAGGTTTAGAGTCATTTGCACCAGGCACACTGAGCTATGAGATGTACAATCACTTAGTACCTAACCAGATTTCCGGAGGTTTTCCTGTTCTGCTACGTGTAGGATTGGACATCCTGAGTTCAGTCACGCTAACGGATGGTACTCTAGAAATCTGTTGCACTACGAGGGTCATTTGTTCTAATATGGGCTTATACAATTGTTGTTGGCATGAACCTATGAATATCACAGCAAATTTTGTTCGGGAATTTTCCTGTTTATGCCATAAGGCAGTATGTCTGAGGTCTGTGAATAAGCAATTTGTACACAAACTCCTTAAAGTTGTAATGAAATTATTATATTGAAGTAGGTGGAGCTGTCAAGCCAACAGCCAAAACAGTTGAACCTGTGTAATTTTCGGACTGCATATGTAGAATGAACTTAATGATTGAAGTGTTCAGAAATCTTTTCTTATGGCCCGCTTCACGTCAGGATGCTAGTTTTGTTGGAAGCAATTTAGCTGTTTAGCGCTTTGGAAAAAAATTAAAAATCTCTAGAAGACCCAGTATTTGTATCCGAAGCAAAGGCTTTTTAGCATAACTTTCCCAGGAATGTCTTTCACTAGTCACCAAAAGGCTGCAAATGATCATATGCTTTTTATTACTATTCCATCATCTATATTTCAAAATGCTTGAATCTATAGTTCAGTAATGTACACATGCTGTTTTTTTTCTTTAAAATAAACTTTATCAGAACATTCAGTTCTCATAAAGCCCAGAGTACACCCAAAATGTTTTATTTTCTTCTTCGTATCCACTACTTTAAATGTACGAGGTGTACCAATTTACTACTCGCAGTCTTAAACTTTTCTTTTACGCACTGAACATGCAGTTTGTTTTTCTAAACATCACGACCGTCTATTCAGCAAAGAAAGAAGTCTTCTGCAAAAGGACCCCAAAGCGATCGATCAAACACTCGGTTACTTTCGCAACATTTATTCATTTGTTTTTTGCAAGAGGTACTAAATACGGTACAAAAACCTAAATACCCTATCTTACAATTACATAATCAGCAAGTAAATAAAACAAAAGAATGAATCCAAGATATTGCAAATCATTTCAAACACATAAGAAGGCACACACACACACACACACATACTCAGAAATCATCGGCTGAAATCCACACAAAAAATCTCTTAGAAAAATTATGACTGAAATATTGGTTCCAAGAAAGACACATCCCATGGTATCATGCTGGGTTGTCCAGGCCCCCAGACATCAAACATAAGCCCAATAATAAGGCATTGACTAAAACAGGAGGCACGCACTGGCGCGGCAGAAACGTGTAGCAGCTGCAGCTCATAACGCGCGTGAGGAACGCATAGCGTGTGGTGGTCCCGACCCACGTGCATTGTGACTCATACCCTGGGAGAGGATTACAAGTGCATGCTCGCTCTTTCATTATCAGCCCCGGACCGGGTGGTTGTGACGCGTTAGGAAGTCTAGGATTTGTTTAATCGAGGTGACAATGCCAGACACCCACCAAAAGCGATTCAGCACGTGACCAGAAAAAGCAACGCGCGTATATATATATATAAGCTGCGAGTAAATGAGTTGATTGGTTTAAGAACTGTCGCGTGCAGAACGTTATATCACAAAAGGCTGTGACGGTGTATCATAAAAGGCCGTGCATACAATCCAGCATCGCGCAATAATTTAAAAGAAAGGGTCTCGGTTGTCTTTGCCGTGTCAAGTCAAACCAGGCAACAGGCAGACACGAACTTCACGACCATGAGGTGTTTCCTGTTTTTGTTCCTGCTGGGAGCCAAGGTAACTTAGTTTATGAAATACACAACTCTATATCGTTCCGCTTTCGGGTAAGAGCTAATAGTTCTGTTTCCATTAAAATTCTGTGCAGTTTCCTCACCTGGGTACTACTTGCATCTTACAGGCTTGAGGGGGTAGATGACTTAGTTTATGATATTCAAATTCGTTGTATTCTGATAGATATAATACTCATCATGTACTTCCTGTTACTTTCTGCGGGTCCAGTTTCCAAGAGGCAGAAGATGCGACCTTTCCTATGTTCTACATTATGTAATAAAAACTGATTTTTTACAATAAGGCTTATTTCCTCTATGAAAATTTGTTCCTTGTGCGTACCCCACTGTGAAATGTCGTTGCGTATTTTGGAGTTGTACTGCATATATTACCGTATCCACAAACGCACACAGTGGGGTGCCCTCTCCATGTCAGCAGAGCCTTGCTATCTGGTGGTGAAATTCAGCGGAGCTGATCCGTGTTCCCTTTCACGAAATCTTCACAAAAATTAATTTAGAAAGTTTGATTAACAGTCTTAGAATTTTAGTCGTGCAAGGAGATAATCACCTGAAGTTAAAGCAAAGAACTCAAATCATTGTTTCTGGGTTTAGTCTCGATCCAATGTTCGTCGGTTTCTTCGATTTCACACAGGGGTCGGGAACTTTTCGAAAAACAGAACCCACTTTTATGTATATGGTAAAAGCCATAAACATAATCAAAATTTCAAAACTTTCAAAACAGCCCTTTTTAACATTTCCTTTTGCCATTTATTTTCAGATTACAAAGAATGTGAACACTGTTACTATCGACGAAATCATAGCTAATGCAGCAGAGTCAGGTTAGTTGCGGTAGGGCAACGCTATCCTTACTTCTTGTTTTAAAGGTTTTCTGAACGAATGTGTGTGCGTGGCCGCGTTTGGGGAATTAAGGCGCAATTTCGTCCAGTTAGGAGAAGACCTGCGCTTCAGGCCGAAAGGTTATCTCTCTGGGTGCATGCGTGTGCGCGCGAGAGTGTGTGTAGGGTTTTTGTTGTTGTTGTTGTTGATGGTGGTGGTGGTGGTGGTGGGGTTATAGAGGAATAGACGAATGATGATGTTGGGAGGGGGAGGAAGAACAAGGAGGAGGAAGCAGGAGAACCAGTACAGACCCCCCATGCAACCACTAGCCCTATAAGCAGATGCCACATGCAGAGAAGGTACACGTAGTGGACACAAGATCTGAACCCACCAGCTACTGTACTGGCGACGAGCAGGCTGGGTATTTTAGAGGAACAGTGCTTCCACCTCGCGGTGGTTTCCCACTAAGCGAGGGGAGGGAGTCCTATTACTAATTAAGCTATGTACTGAAAGAACCAACAGACTGATGGCTGCAGTAAGATGGCCAGTGCGGACAGACAGTTTAATGTTCGGGAGATGGCCGAATGGAGTTTGTGCAATATATAACTCCAGGAAATAATCCTTGGGCACACCTGGATTCAAACCAGCAACCTTCCACCTGCTAGTCCGCAGCTCTACCGACTGAGCTATCCAGACCTCCTGCGACAAGCAGGTGCCACAGCTCTACCCTAAAATCCTTCTCGCGAGTGGCAATGTTTTCACCTTTGCCGGTCCTGCGCTATAAATGTTGACCCCTGACCCACGTTACGAGCTCTTGTAAAGCCAGTGAGCGAAAACCTGCTACTCTGTTCGCGGCTTGTGATTGGCTGGATTGCCTTGCCGTGAGAGGATTGCCTGTGTAATTCACTACAATGTGTCAGCCCAAGTCTTGCACAATTTCAAAAGAAGTGTCTTCGAAAGTACACACTAGCTTCCACGTGACAGATATAACAATGAGATCAACTCAACCAGCTCGGGAAAAAAAACCAACACCCAACTTCAGCGTGTTGGCGAAGTCTCACGTAAAACATTTGTTCTGTAATTCTTTTATATTTGAATGGGGGATCCCTATTAGTCTGAGAAACGCTTTCCTCCCACATGAAATATAGAAATCTTATGCAAATTTCTTTTTCCTTGCAGCAAGCGAATTCGCTTTTTTCCAGCCCATAGATGAAGGGAAACCACCTTTAGTGAAAGTCGAACTTGACATGCTGTTCACTGCAGAACAGTGGAAGGAAATCCAGCGACTGTACGTCTCCCTAACTCTTATTCCATCAAAGTCAATGCATGTTTAGCTGAAACCTTTTAATTTTAAGCCATGGATTTTCGTTAGAGAAGCGAAACACAGATTTAGGACTCTGCAATGATACGCATGTGATGGTGCGGGTTCGTTTGGCAAACTTTCTCCTCTCCCCTCTCTCCCTCTTTCTCTCTCTCCCCTTCAACAAAGGCAGGTTTTCTTCCAAGCCCTCCACATGCTTTATTTAGAGCCGCCATTGCTGCTGCTCCCCTGCATGGTCCGTCACCCCACGGCTCCCTGCTACTTCACTGCGTCACTGCATCTCCTCTCTTTGTCCGGCCCGCACCCCGCTTTTACTGGGTGGGGGCGGGCCGCGAGAGAAATATTACCAGCTACAGCAGCAGCTAGCGGGTGGAAGTGAGGCGGATACCGCATTTTGTGTTTCTTACACACACAAAAATTAGAATAAAAAAATCAAAGAATGTATTTACAAGGACATGAAAATGTGCAATGATTAGTGTGCGCTTTGGTCCTCCTGTTAGAGTGAGAAGGAAATAAAGATAATTATGTTAACATGCAGTTTAACTAGCTAATGTGAATAGATAAAGGTAAGAATTCTGCCTATGGTAAATCTATTCTATCAAGATGTGCGATGAGTTTGATATCTACAGAAAGAGTAAATCGAGGAGAATCAGAGGGTGTTAATTGTTAGTATCTGCAACTATCCTAGAAGAATATAGAAATGTCTAAACAGAGTGAGCCTAACACAGCACGCTACAAGATCAAGATGACACAGCGCGTCACAGCCACGGATCGCTGGCGGTACATGCTAAGACGCGAGCGCAGCGTCGCGCTGACTCACTCGCGCGGCGGCGTCCGCCATCTTACTCTGCCTCGCGAGCTGGGGCGTACAAGGCTTACTGAAGGGCGATAGACGGCCGGAGTCAGGTTTATCACTTACTGACTGCAAGCAGGCCAATTACATTTAAATTTATAAATTCTTTTCCTGCAAAAACAAAAGTGTATTGACCAAGGTAGTGAATTTTGTTAAAATACTTCTTAGTAGAGTGCATTAATGAATAGATGAATAGGTCCCTATGTTTTTGCGTGTGGGTATGTCTGCGTGAGTGATTGAGCGTGTTATTTGTATGTTTATTAATCATTAAGTTTATTTATCAATATATGGATATTCTAATGCCAGGTGAATTACGATTGACGTGTTTCTTGAAAATTTTTTTCTGTTTTTCTGAATACCCCCTGAGGGTAAAAGAATAAAGAA
>SMGT01015018.1:34621-44635 GCA_004794575.1 Lanistes nyassanus | reverse complement strand
CCATAGAAAATAAAATGACTGTCAAGTACATACACCATAGAAAATAAAATGACTGTCAAGTACATACACCATAGAAAATACAATGACGGTCAAGTACATACACCATAGAAAATAAAATGGCTGTCAAGTACGTGCACCATAGAAAAAAAGCTTGATGCACTTTAACTTGGTCGCCAGACATAGTAGCTCGCAATACTCAGATGATAAACTTATCAAGCAGCTAACAATTAAGATTTTCTGGCATTTATCTGAAGTATGCGGGAAGCGATTAACTGCTTGCGGAAATTCCTAGTAAATGTCAAAATGGTTGGTGAACTTTGATGATTCAGCAGTAGGTTTTTATTAGTTATAATCTGTAGCACTGAAGTATGTGAATTATTTGTAACAGTTACACATTTTAAAACTATTTTTCCTGTAATTATTTGTAAAATATTTGCGATCTATCCGCGCTTGAAACGGAGTAAAGATATTTAGCGGTGCGCGATAATTTCCAGGTGTTTCTCCTACGTGGGCATGACTGGAGGGCCTCAGCAAGTTGGCTTAGCGAAGGGTTGCCGAGTGGTAAATACGCCTAAAACTTCTTTTCTTTTTCGTCTATGGACATACATAATATGTGTCACTGCACCGCGAAAAGAGTCCTAAGTTGTAAACTGAGTGTTTCACGTTAAACGTACTTTTGACATATGAAGTGTTTCCCGATCATTTTGATAAAAGAACCATTGTCCTAGCTCAATTAATAAGAGAGATATAGGCTATTGAAGGTCAGAATAAGGGTAGCAGCTATTTTGAGAAAACGGGCTCCGAAGTTTCAGGATGCAGTAAAGTACCAATTTCCTTACAAAGGGGTCCAAGTCTTTCCAATGTTCACAAAATTGCACACACAGGCTAGAAAGGTAAATCTCCACAAAATAAACTCAAAATGTACATCTCAATGTCCCAGGTTATAGTAAAAGGCTGTGAAAAGTAGCTTTTGTAGGAGATTTTATGGATCATTATCGATCGATGGAGCACGCAAATGCTCATTTTTCACATATTTATAGTTACATTTGACGAAAACATTACATCATCTGCTCTAGTCAGCAGAGTGCAGTCAGTTCGAATCGTTAGGATTCGAGTGGATTTGGAAATGAAATCGGCGTTTTTTATATTTGATTTTGTGTTCATTTGTTATTTTCTTCCAGAAAGAATGTTCTTTTAGAATTGCCTCACATCAGCTGCTGTCCGGATTTGCGGTTGCCCCCGATAAGTGGAATCAAGCAGCAACTAAAAATAATGATGAATGATTAATATTTTATTGTTACTGCTGCTAAAAAAAAATTTATTTGTTGCACAGAAAGGCGTGATTGTTCACGAGGTGGGTCACGCAGTGGGCTTCCAACACGAGCAGACGAGACCAGACCGTGACGATTACGTGGAGATTCTCCAAGAGAACATCCCTCCCAACCTTTACTACAACTTTCAGAAGTACACCGAGGCTGTAGTCAACAACTTCGGTGTTCCGTACGACTATGAGAGCATCATGCATTATGGAACCAAGGTAGATAACATCCGCATTGTAACCTTTTGCTCTCTGTATCTCAGCTCCAACCTACGTTAAAGCTAACATAGCGTAAGAGACGAACACGTGCAAAAGAGTGCTGTAAAACATTAATTTGAAAAATGTCCAGTCTGTCAAATGGCTATCTGATTTGAATTTTCTCCGTTTTTTAGAATTCTGGTGAGAAAATTAGGCTAATATGTAGCTGTAATTTGTCAGAGTACAAATTATCGTAGACAACGCTATTCTGTGTGTGTGTTTTTTTTTTTTTAATTTCAAGGCGTTCTCAGTAAACGGAGGAGACACCATACGAACAAAGAATCCCAAATACCAGGCTGCAATTGGCAACAGAAATGGTCTGAGTTTTCGGGACATCAAAACGGCCAATCTTATGTACGAGTGCAGCAAAAGAGGTGACGTTATGAACGCTTCGTAAGGGACTATATTTGTTTCTGTTGCTTTGTTTTACTTATGTAAAGCATGGCGTTCTAAATTAAATCTCTCTTGATTACTGCGCTTAGTTCTGCCGTGAGAGAGTTAAATTGTTAGCTTATAAGTGGTTATTTTTTCTACAATAAGTGTTTGACATGCCGTTATTACCGCCGGCAGGCGGGTACGAGCTCCTCAGAGCCAAGTGGCAGTGGCGTATGTTCTTTTCCGTACAGAAAAGAGTTTTATACAGCAGTCTATCGAGACGCCAAGGCTGCTACCAAAGAACTGTCACGATATATTCCTCGTAGGTGAACCCTCGTGACGCAGTCAAAGGCTGTCATGATTTTTGGCGCTTCGTTGCCCTAACCAATCAGGAGAAAGAGGGGGAGATGGCCAAGTGAGGGGCGAAGATAACCCGCCCCCTCCCTTCCCCGGGTGGCCCCAATGTTATGGTTTTCGCGGCTCGCTGCCCAATCGGGAGAGAGCGCTAGGGAGGTGGTCGGGCGAGAGCCGAGGGTAACCCGCCCCCTTTCCCCGGTTGACCCGTCACCCTGAGAGGTGGCCGGGCGGGAGGTGGGGGTGAACAACCCTCCCGGCTACAGTCCACCACCCCGAACGGATAGACAGCCTATTCGCGTTTTTCTTGCAAGTCCGATTTCAGGGATATGAAGGCAGCCGACCCCCAACTACGAATGCAGGGGGCCTAGATAGCTCAGTTGGGAGAGCTGCGGACTAGCAGATGGAGGTTGCTGGTTCGAACCCTGGTGTGGCCAAGGATTATTTTCTGGAGTTAAACATTGTGCAAACTCCATTCGGCCATCCCCCCGCACATTAAACTGCCTGCTCGCACTGGCCATCTTACTGCAGCCATCAATCTGGTAGCTCTTTCAGTGCATAGTTTAGTAATAGGACCCCATCCCAATAGTGCGAAATCATCGCGAGGTGGAAGCATTTTCCCTTTCAAATCAACAACAAGAACTACGAATGCCGAATACACCCAACATTTCTGGGGTAGTTACTACAGAAGAGTACGACCGTTACCGCGACGTGGACACAGAGAACGAGCAGGCTGCTGCAACAGGGGTGACTCTTGTCAGTCGGGAAAGGAACTCATGCATTCGGACCGTTGCTGAGACTGGAGCTGAGAGACATGGCGTCTGCGGCATTCCTATCCAGCATCGTGAAAGCGTGTGTACGTACGTGTCGAGAAGTAGGACACGAGAGGAACCCGGAGATAGTTGTTAGACTGGAACGTCATTAGTAAACTGATTAAGGAAAAGCATATCTCATAATTGTTGATTTGTCGGTTGTCCGATCGGGACTAGTAGAAGTTAGCGAAAGTAGGGTTAAGGTGATCGTATTGTGAGTAAGACGTTGGCGTGACGTCATTTTCTGAGTGGTTTTAGCACGCTGTACCCAAGACAAACGAATTGTCTTAGGAGAGGATACGGGGTTTCCTTGTGTTCACTGATGTAAATTATCGGTATGGAAATTGATCTATACTCCTGTAAATAACGTGTGCGTGTAGATACGTGTAGCATCGCTGGGATGAATACATGAGAGTGCGAGTAGTTGATCAACATATGTCTGTAGATGTATATTGGAGCATTTTTCATTGTGTAGTGGAATAATCTATGTTGTAACTGTAAAATAAATAGAATAGTATATTATCGCTGCCCTCTTTTATTAGGTTGTGCAAGTGACAAGTGAGGGTGGGGGCTTGAGCCGGTATGGAAATTGACAAAATTAGGCAGCGATCGCAGAAGACAGATTAGGGTGGCAAAGATTGTCGAAAGCTGCATCATAAATGCTCCCTCCCCGCCACAACCTTCTAGGTCACGGGACTGAGACCAGATGAGATACTGCTTATATTATCAATGAGATTTATGCGTACTTTTTAGTATGGAACGGAAATGGGAAATCCAAAGAATGAAACACAGATACGACTCCAGGCCAAAAGACGTTTGGAAATTGATACAATATACACTGAACTTTTAGTATCAATACTGTGACTTGACTTAAGAACAAATACTGACTGGCGCTCGACGTTTCAGCTGGCTGTAGAACTGATATCCAATGCCCCGAGGAAGGGTTTTTGGATAAGAACTGCAAGTGCATGTGTCCTGGGACGATTCAGAGTCCACAGCGTGAATGTGAAGGCACCACCCCCAGACCGGCTGTTGAAAAGACGACAGAACCTGTGACGAGACCGTCAATAGTGAGCACGACGAAAGTAGATACTGGTGAGTACTGTGAATCCTCCTCCTCCACATCATCATCAATCTCCATCATCAATCTCCATCCTACTCCTCCATCATCAATCAGTAAAGAAAAGAGATGCATACTGTATAGCATGGAAAACTTTTACATTTGTGTCACTGGTACTTACAGTCATTGGGGGAGATACCGATGTTAAGTCGAGAAAGCCGCAGGCACCCAATTCCATTCATATCTTATCATCCCTGCAGGTGAATGCAAAGATTTCTACGCCCAATGCCCAAACTGGGCTAACAGAGGAGAATGCAAGAAAAATCCAAGCCATATGAAATCCTACTGCAAGAAGTCCTGCCGTATCTGCGACAGTAAGGCCAACTGCTACCTTTTCTGAGTCCTCCTCCTGACACGCTTTTCATCGTGTTTTTCGCTTTTTAATCAACAACAACAATAATTTTTAAAAATTCAAATAAACACGAACACATGCACATATGGACATGCACGGTGGCGAGGTGCGGATGCATTTCACTCTCCCTCCCTCCCTATCCCGTGACGTGCGGACCTGATACACAGTTTATTTTTTTAAAATAATGAAAAAAATAAAAAATACTTTAAAAAAGGAACACGTGACTGCTGTTTAGAAATAAACCTAAGTTAACAAAAGGGAACTGCGCCCAACTACATGAAACGACACCGACATTCAGCAGTTTAGGGGCATTATCCCTTCGTCAGGACGACACAAACACAGAGACAGGTAAAGACAAACAGGCACTTAGATGAGTGAAGTGAAGTAGGTCGTACAGCCCCCCCCCCAGTCCCCCGCGCTTCTCATACTGTAACTGAAAAAGCTGGGTCGGTGTGGGTGCATAGTGGTGACCGATTTTCAAACCGTATGCGCTTTCTTTTTAAAATCCTTCAATTCGAGTTACACAAAAAGTTTAACGAAAGCAGCAGATTAAAAAAAATAATCACCACGACGAAATAATTTCTGTAGATCAAATGAAGTAAGCATATCTGTACATCAAATCACCCAGTTAAGAGGTATAAAGATGCGAAGAGAAATTACGCACTATTGATATACTGATTGTTATTAAAATCTATGCAAAAGATTAACTAGATGCATAGTAGGAGTTTAGCTAAAACAGAGAAATAGCTGATAATGTTTAGTCGTAAAGTTATAGACTTTATACCGAAGCATGCCGGGAACACATGCAATAACTTATAGAAATTGTTCTTAGATTTTAAAGTAAGTGATGAGGGGAGACGATCAGCTTTACACCACCACTTTAGGAAGTGACAGTTACTACATTGTCTGCTGTGTAAACTAGATGAACTTGATGAACGGAACAAGATTTGCATCGACGTGAGCGATCACTGCAAATTCTGGCAAGGCCAAGGTCACTGCACAGGCACATACGTCTCCTTCATGCGCAGCAATTGCAACAGGACATGTGACATGTGCGCCGTCTCGGGTGAGTACATGTAAGTTATGTGCAGAGTTGGTTAAGTGCTTTAACTTCACAAATGAGCGCCTAGTTGCTCAATCCTGCATCCTAAGCAACCCCACATTCACCCGGCCAAGAAAGACCTTTATATAGTCCTATACTGAATAGGACCAGAGGCCAGTTGCACGGTTTTGGCGTAAGCCCTTAGTCATGGCGTAAGAATGGACTAGCAAAAAATGTCGATTGCACGGGTCCTGACTAAGGAAAATTTAGTCCGAAAAACTGGCATAAATTTAGACCAACAGGGCCCAGTTGCACGTCTTTAGCCAGACCTACGCCCACTGTACGCCCGACTAAACCCTATAGTCTAGACTACTTACGCCATCCTGTTACGCCGGTTGCTTTGCTCCTGACTTACGTCTGGGGGACTAAAAAAAACACTAAATCGTCGTTTTATGGTAGTCCATTCTTATGCCTTGACTAAGGGCTTACTCCAAAGGCGTGCAACTGGCCCCAGGGAAGGAGGTCTACGGAGGGACTAGCTCTGGCCACCGAAACAGCATAGAGATTGTATTACTTCCCCTAGAGTGCCAACGCGGAACTCTTTAATGCGGAAACTTCCACTATGTTGTTTACCTCAGCGACGTCGCATTGTACACTGTAAGGGTAGGTTCTACACTTCTTGGATTAGTGTACATGTGTGTTAACCGTAACAGATTTTCTCTCACCTTTGGCAAGATTACATGCAGTTTTAAAGGCGATTTTCCCCCAGCGAAGCTGGCCAACTTGGATCTGCCCAGATTGCAGGCCTGTGCAAGAATGATCTACTTAAGACTACTTCAGCAAACAAGAACAAATGAGGACAGAGCGCTATAAAATCGTCAAACGACAACCCCAACAAAGTACTGGCAGCGCTAGACACAACCGTATGCTGACGTATGCAATCAAGGGAGCCTATCTTCAAAAAGATCTGCCATCCCTTTCTTTTAAACGACCCTAGTCTTCACACGGCTAGCCCCTGGTGTACCACGTGTGCATACAGCGAATCCCTAATTTATATCGTCAGCTCGCTCACTAAGCGTAAACTAACAATTGGGATTCGATGGCAGATCTTTTTGAAGATCTGCCACGTTCCTTACTTTCGACTCTCTCTTTGCTACGTGTATGGGTACGATAGGCTCCCTTGATTGCATACGTCAGCATACGGTTGTGTCTAGCGCTGCCAGTACTTTGTTGGGGTTGTCGTTTGACTACTTCAGCACTTCAACTATCGTGCCAAGAAGGAAGTTGAGGCACCATGAAGGATGTCACACGGCGAGCGTGAAGAAGAATCCATTCTAGAGAAAAATGTAAATGTAAAACAAGAGAGCCAGTGAACGCCGAAACATCATAATTGTAACCCCTCCCACTCCCCTCGCCTTCCTCTAGCCCCCCGAAATCTTCCCCACTACTCACTTTCTTAATTATCTACTACCCTTCCCCTAACCCCTAGTTAGGTCAGTGGCTTAACACTGTGTAACAGCCCTTGCGGCACCTCAGTTTCCGCTTGATTGGCGATAAAATCGAAGTTGTATTAAGAAAGCCTCGATCTCACGATAATGGCTGCTGTTTTCAAAAACTCAAGGCAACATCCGTTGTGAGGACAAAAGCGTGCACTGCGGGTACTGGCGCACCCTGGGATACTGCGAAGAGGAGTACACACTGTACATGCGCAGCAACTGTGCCAAGTCGTGCAGAATGTGTCATTCAGGTGAGTACCACCAAGGGATGGTGGATACCGCATGGCAGGAGCAGTAACTGATCCAAGAAATGAGGGATTTTACTTCCGGTTTAATCACGTACATTCATGGCGTTATTGTCTGCCCTTACATGGGAGGGGGGAGCGCCAGCTTGTATTTCTCCTCTTAGCCGCAACGCCCGTGCATGGTGGCAAATCACATGTTGCTGTGCATCACAAAAATGTGTAGTTTGAGGTGAAATGAGAGTACTGGTGAGTGAAACTGTTAGGAAATTAGCGGGATCAACAAAGCTAAACAGGGTTTTGCTGTTGCGGTTGTAGTAATAGTATTGCAGTGCTACTCATTTGAACGAAAGAGCGGAATCAGAGAACTAAGTGGGAGAGGATGAAGGGCGGAGAGAGGAGGGTAGAAAGAGAAGGAAGGAATGTAGAGAGGAGGAACTGGGTGGGGGAAGGGAGAAGAAAGGGAAGAGTGGCAAGAAGGAGGGTTTTTTTTTCAAGGACGATGAATTTTGCGCGTGTAAATGTAATCGTGTAACTACGGTGTCATTTCCAGATTACGTCACTACTGACAACAGTGAACCGAACAACGCCTCGTCCAGGGCATCACTCGGCGTCATCTGCTGGCTTGTACATATGACAACACATATTATGTTGATGTATTTATAGTAATGTACTGACACGCCGTTCTCATCTTGCAATTCCTGGCTGTAGTTCCAACAGCTCTTCCTCAGACAAGAGAACAGCGCCCCTCGAAAACAAAATAACACGACAAATACGAGACTTTTTGAGCTATATATATTTAAAGATCCTATTTAGTTTTTATATCGTAAAATATTTAAAAATTTTTTTTAAATTCTAATATATTTAACTGTGTTCCAAGCATCTGCCGTATGTCCTTTTCCTGCGTCCTGAGAGTCCATGTAAGCCAAACAGCCAAACTGTTGGGGAATTTTGTGTTTTTTCCAGAGGAACACAACCTCACTGTACCAATAACATTATGTTCCTTGGCTCCATTATTGTTATTTACGTCTTCATGGATAACTAAACATAATGATAAGGTTACATCTCATTTCAAATATTAAAAGTATTTTTCATGTAGAAAATCTTCCTTGATTCATTCAATAAGTTTTCCATTCACTCACCCGCACTCATAATCAAAATCTCTCATATACTCCTACAACTTTCTCCCATCTACCACAAAATTCACAACCCAATACACCAAAACACTCCCACACAGATGTTATCACACAAAACTCAATATAACTCACAGACCCCAGCAATAATAGAATGCCTCCCTTATCACTGGTTAGTCTTCACTGCATACACCTACTGATCAAAGTTGATAACTACTTTTCCGGAGTCCAATACTAGCGAATTAAATTCACGTTTCACTATTATTAACCAATACCTACCTTTCCACAACCGACAGACATACAGAAATCTCCCACGATCATCAACAGAACCAACTTCTCCAACACCACTGTCCTCACTTATCCACTGACGTCGCTGTCCGAAAGTTACAGTCACACTCTGTGGAGGTTCATACACTTTAATTAGCGGCAGAGTCACTTAAATTTAAAACAAGGGAACTGGACTACCCCTTCATCAGGACGACACAAAAACGACGAAAAAAGGAAAAAGAAAAAGACTTAGCTGCAGTAGATGTGGCGCGTGGGCTGCATAGCAGGAGAATGACCGAGGGACAGTAAGAGGGGCAGCCAATCGCAAGGTGGGTAGGAAAGGGTTGAGAAGGGTGGGGGTGGAGAGTCCCGCCAGAGTCACTGATTCACATACGTGTAGTTCGTCTAAAAGTTTATTCCCCCGCCCTGAGATGCTGACATCCTTTTGCTCTTCGTGCAATTGGTCGCCAGGTTCACAAATGTTCCGTGAAAGTCCGGTCTGACCTTATTTAGGAAAGGTTTGTTGATTTTAGTCTTTCTGTACACTATTTTTTAAAATTTAATATGTACGTCATTTCTGCTACTTGGTCACGGTACTGATACCCCCCGCCCCCCAAAACAGCAATAATCAAAGGACTGCTCTGTTCAGTCCTGTCCCACTTCCCGTAACACAATGTGGACGAGTTGACCTCCAATTCGCCAGGGAATCCACTGCGGAGCCAAACATCAAGGTAATCCACCGCGGAGGCAAACATCAAAGGTAATCCACCGCGGAGGCAAACATCAAGGTAATCCACCGAACTATGAAGGATCAGTACCAAATTCACCCAGACACACTCTGAAGGATGAGACTCTAATCTCCATCGGCTGAAAGGTTAATCCACAGGGCGAGATCGCACGCACGCACGCACGCACGCACGCACGCACGCACGCACGCACGCACGCACGCACGCACGCACGCACGCACGCACGCACGCACGCACGCACGCACGCACGCACGCACGCACGCACGCACGCACGCACGCACGCACGCACGCACGCACGCACGCACGCACGCACGCACGCACGCACGCACGCACGCACGCACGCACGCACGCACGCACGCACCTGCCACCAGTTACTCCTTATTGGGCTCTGTTGCTCGATTCTCGTACGCCTGGGACCGGCATGTACAGTGAGTTTCGCTCACGCTCCTGTCGTCAGCTTGTTTCAGCGAACTCCGCTCATCTACTCCCCCCCCCCCCC